>PQXP01000028.1:34948-111223 GCA_002973495.1 Apiotrichum akiyoshidainum | reverse complement strand
GACGTCGCGTCGCCGGGCGGGGGTGCATCAGAAACGTTTCTTTTGCCGACTTGCTCCTCTGCCCCCACACCGCCCGTTGAGACGAGACCGACACCGGGGCTGGCTCCACGGTCGCGTTCTTCTTCGGCGGATGTCCACGTCGAAGGGGGGGCGGAAAGGTCCAGAGGGGGCCAGCTGGCTTCCAGGCAGACAGGAATCAGGCGACGGATTGATTCCTGGCTCCTGGGTCGCGAGGATAGGTTGCCTGAACATTGGTCCTGTCCTCCTGACATCCTGAACATTGGCTCCTTTGGCTATCCTGCATATCCCACCTACCCTGTCTAACATGACTCGCAGCTGCGACATGGCGTTCATGGCGCCCGTGGCGTGCATGGCTTGCGAGGGGTGGCACCCACGCACACGGCATTCGGTACTGGGTCCATTTTACCAATGGCGTACGCAGCGCGTCGGATTTTCTGAACAATGTCAGCGACAGAGAGAGAGAGAGAGAGAGAGCGACGGAGCAGAAAAATGACAGCGTCAACACCGCAGCAGCACGAGACATCCCCAACACCCAACCCCGAGCAAGTGAGTGCAGCCAGTCTTCAGAGACTGCCAGCCTTTCCCTAAACGACTAGAAGCAGCCCCCTTTAAGCCTTACAAGTTTGTACGTCACCGCGGTTGGCCTTGCCGTAATCTGTCTCTTTTGTCTCATATCACCGTCGTTGTCTGACCACCCAGCGCCGCTCCCCGGCTTTGCGACCTCCTCCAGCTCCAGCTGCTGTCCCTCACCCTTCGACCGCTCAAGACTAAGGCCCTAACACCACTCGTTGCCCGCTACCGAACCGGCCTTCTACTGACTCGTCGTGCTAATCACGTTGACCACTCACAGACATCCAAACTTGCTTCACACATCGCATCACGGCGGCGCCTAGTGTCTTCGCATCCCGATATCTTTGGAGTAGCTGCTGGTTGCACTGCAGGATCTCGCCGAGTGCTACAAAGTCGGCGGGAACACATTATGCATGCCCTCGCCACACGACGCTGCGCGACAGTGCACTGGTCCGAGATCCATCATGCCCCCAGCTTCGTACCCCTCCCACCTTGCGTCCGGAGGACGCTCTCCCAACAGTCTCGTCGTCGTGCCAAGGAGGCCAAAGGCCACATAGTCGCTCTCTTTATGCGCTCGCTTGGGCCTCCTTGCCGTAAACACTCCCAACGTAAACACTCTCAACGCTCGAGGTCGAGGTAACGATGAATACCGACAAGTGCTGAGAGTTGCACACGAGGACGAAACACCTTGTTCCAGGCTCCACACTACGGCTACAGCCATTCACAAGTCCAGGGACCACTTGCTGCGCGCAGCAAGACAGCGGGCAAGACACTATGGGTCACGGGCATCAGACGTAAGGCAGCCTCCAAGTCCTGTCTGTGTCTTGCGTCAGCACCACCTCACCTCGACGCTCAGGAAACAACGACAAGTCTGATGGTTTACCTTGTTTTTGGATTATTATTTTTTCTCTCTCTCTGCTGCTTTCCTACTCGACCGTCTAGGTAAGCTATTACGGCGGATGTAACACAGCGGCTGACGATGGACTTGTGCTGACAAGAACCTAATGAGGGAAACTGTCACTGTCGACAGGGTTTGGGGCAAGGCCGCAACGGCAAGGCAAGCTTTGGCAGACATCATCGTCGCTCATCCACCCCAGCCGTTTGCGGTCAACCTGAGATACCCGTCGCGGAACGCGACGGCACCACCTGCGGCATGAGCACATTAACTCTGCTGACGAGCTGCTGATCCTGAACGAGCCCGACATGGAGCGGGCAAGGACGTGTTCTGGGCAAGGGACGTCGGGAGCTAGCGTCTTTGCCAGTCGGCCTTTTGTGTTCGGCCGTCGCGTTCGCTGCAAAGGTCCCAATTGTGTTTTATGCAATGGCCCTCCATCATGCACATGATGTATGTGCTGCATACGACAGACGTCGCAAGCGGGCAAGCATCTGTTTCGAACTGGGGTTCGGCTGTGGGAGGCCCAGATTCGCAGACAGGCTTTGCCCCTGGCCCCAAACCTTCCACGATACAGACTGCCAGGCCGCGGAGCTAAATGTCAAGGTTTACAACAAAGATCCATTCCCACGAGTCGTGTTTTTTTTGGGTCGCACAACCCAGCGCTCCTTTGTCAGAATGCCATGGATTGTTTCCTGGGCAGTGGTGTCATGATACGTACAGGGGACATGTGGGTCACTCGGCTCCGCAAAGCCCTTGCCCGCTCTCGTTGACGTGTCACTGCCGAGAAGAACAAACATTCAGATCTCTCAATAACCACATCGCTCACCGCCGAGCAGAGGCAAACAAAGGTGGAACGTCGTGGGGCCTCGAGGCACCCTCGGGACTCTGCCCCCCCCCTCCCCCTGGGTGTTTAAAGCACGAGTACGTACTCCATCAAGGTCTCGAATCCGTTCCTGTGGCCCGCTGGCCGCAAGGAGAGTGTGTGTCCTGCCAGCTCGTCCGTGTAACAAGCTGTTCATGAGGTGTTCCGACAGCCTGGTGCCCGATGAAGCACAATCAGTGGCGAGGCATGGCCCGAATCAACGCCCTCGTCAACAACATCACAGAGAATAGCACGTCTAACCTGAAGCGGCAGTCACTTACTCATGCCCCCGCCCTCGAAGCGCATGCACCGGCTTGGGATGGGAGGGCGAAGGACGCACCCTTCCCGCAATGATGACGTGGGGTCTGGGCGCCTACCAGTGGCGAGCAAGCGACGATCCTGCCTACTACCGTCAGTTCAAGTGGCGGTTGTCTGCCATGCCAGCATGGTGTGTCAAGAATCGTACGTACTGATGGACGTGTCAATGAGGTCATCAGCTGCGCTGCTGCACTACGAAACCGTCGCACCATTTCCATGTCGGTTCACCCACTCGACCTGCCATGACGCAGCAACGAACAACCTGACACAACACCACGGCATTGTGAGGTGGCGAGTCCGACGTTGACGAAACACGCAACTGCCAAACAAACCCCAGCCTGCTGCACTACAATGAATGTTCTTTCCCATTCTTCACTCGAATAAACACGCCCGAACTAAGCGCATCCGCGTTTTCAGCAGCGACGTCCTTGAAACTTCCGCCGCCATGGATGTCACTGAAACTGCAGGAAAGTGAGACCAGCGACCGGAACCAGCCCGCATCGTGTACACACGTCAATTGAACCCTTAGGGAGCGTCCACCTGGTTCATGGATACCGCTGGCCCGCGCTGCACGGTGAGTCATGTTGCGCACGCGCGAGCACACTGCACAGGTGGCGTGGTGGCGGGAAGGACGCGTTGCGGGAAGGACGCGGTGCGGTGGCAGCAGCAGTGTCGCTTCATCGCCTCAGGCCCGTCGGACACTAGTTCGCGGGCTGTCGCGCGTCCGTGTTTCGTCTGCTCGGTGTACTGCTGTCTTGTTCGTTGCTAGGAACACGGCCATGATACTAGCAACGTGGGCTAGTTTCTGCGCGAAAAGGATCCGAGCCGTCACACCGGACCCGAGTATGGATTTTATCGTGTTCGCCACAACGTGCGCTCCAGCTCCGCCTCAAACACGCACTCCATCGTCGCCTCGGCCCGAGGAACGCCAAACCGGTCCCAAGGGGAATGTTTGCCCAGCCGATTGTAGGAGGGCGAGAATAATAGGATGGGAGTGGTGGGGGCGGTGTGGCGGGGTTGTGTCTCCGGACCACCTCCGGCTGCTCCATCTCTATCTCCCTCGCGCTCTCCATTGTTTCCCTTGTCATCCCCGCCTCCATCTTCATCTGGATGGGCAAAACGAAACATCACAAACAGGATTTTTTTCAAGCCAGCCTGCTAGACATGTCTGTCGACACGAACGCTGGTTTGGCGCTCCTCCGATTGTGCCGTCAACCTGGGCGTATCGACGTCCACCTGCCGGCCGGCCGGCTGCTCTCCTGATCTCCTGTGTCCAAGCCGACCCCTGTTTCCGCTTTGCAGCCAGCTAGGGCAGTCGGCAACCAGCGGAGGAAGACGCCCGGCGACGCATTATGTGGCTGGCGGCTCGCCCACTCTGCCGCCTTCACGTACAGCTCCTACCCCCTGGTCTCACGCACCGAGCACAGTATCTCGACATCCCTGGCCCGACTTGATCCCCCGAACAGCAGCGGCGCGCACGCACTGAGACATGCAAAAACGGGGCCGTGGGCACTGACTGAGAACGGACCAGAACGACAACCTCGGAAAAGCGGTTATGGACGGCAAGGCACCCTGGCCTAGCGCAGGCAGATCTGCTCCACTCGTGGCTGAGGCGAATGGATGAATTACCTTGGCCGGCGGTCGCGTTGGCGCAGGGCTTTGTGTCGACCCCGTTAGGTGCAGCGTTCAACTCCCTCGCACGTCCGCCTCTATTACCGGGGGGCTATTCCCGGCATCGAGACACTGAGGGCTGCTAGCCAGGTCGATGTCCGCACCCTCAAACTAGACAGGTATGGCTGTTCCAGTGGGGCTATTCCTGTCGCTGTAAGGACTACCTGAGCCTGGGGACGCTGCTAAACCATCCGTCTACACCGGGGATCGACACATTCTTAAGGCCGAGTAACTGTCGCTGGTTTGGGCGCAACAACTTGAACTCTAGCGTGGTGGGCGAGCGAGCGGATACTGCGCCCTGCGACTCGACAGCAACGAGGCTGCCTCTCTCGTCAACGACCGATGAGAGCCTCACGGAACGACTCCCTCCTATCAAAACGTTTTCGAGCAGTTGATATTCCCGGGGTGGCAATGGTGATGAGGAGTGAGGCTGGACGATGGATCGATGGGAATGTTGTTCTGGCCACGACGCAATCGTCCAACAGTAAACGACACCTGTTAAACGTTTGGCACTGGTAACCCCATGCTCTCCTCTTCGCGTTTAGGCGGTACAAGAGCTATGCATACAATACCAGACCAACTCGATGTAGGTCTATCTGTTTGGGACTTGCTCCGTTCGATTCACACTCCACCGCACTTTTCTTCGTTCCAACACGAGCATCAGAGGGGTTCCGACAGCAAACACCCGAGCAGAATGTAGCAGCTGGTAGCTATCCGACCGAATGCAGTTGGGCCAACAGTCTCTTCGAACTGCTGGTGAGCAAGATCTGCCACAAACTGTCTGTGATTCCCACATTCTCTAATTCCACATTACCTTTGAGCAATACTGTGTCGCCAGCCCTCTCGCGCATGGCCTCTCGTGCTCGTTTCCCCCCTCAATATCTTCATGATATCACCAATGCCGATCTCTAACAGCCACATGCCACAGCACCTTTATTCACCACCTACCAAGCCACACCCACAGCCTCTGTGACCCCTTCGCCAGCCAACCGTGAGGGCAGTTCAGCTCCGTGCCGAACGACGACGACGACGCCGTCGCACGTCTTCCTCACCCTTTGTGGTCGCCTGTAAAGCGCACCAAGTCCGCGCGCGGCCTCCGGTACCGCACGCGCCGCGCGGCGGCATTTGCAGTCGCCGGCCCGCCTAGCGTCTCGGAAGAAAAGTCTGGTTCCTAGCCGTTCCTCGAGCGCCGGCTTCCGCTGGGTAGCATGGGCAGTGCAGGCCGCCTCGTACGCACCCAGTGCGCGCGTTCAGTCTACGGCGCTCTGCCCACCCCGACGCGCTCTCTGATCGCGGAGACTGTCCGTTCGGCGCTGCTCGTCGATCCAACATGCGACGGCATCTCCAGGCATCTTCAACGAGCTGTAACTAAGTGACCAGACGACACACCGTCGGCACCGCTGCCCGAGGCCGGACTGTGCAGCCGACAACTCGGAGCACACCACACTGCGGGCCAGGCGAGCGACACCAGCACCAGGGAGGTGTGGGCTCAGACCCCAGTGGGACGGGCCGGCGCGCGCCCCACATGTGGGTGCCTCGGGAACCTGGCCCAGGGCGCACGACCCCCTAGGACGCCGAACAGTCTGGGCGAGCCGCGGCCAGCATGGGCTGCCGGCGGGGATCACATCGCCTCTTTCGGACATGGCGGCCGGCCCGGCCTTGCCCCAGGCATGCGTGCCGTTTCGTGGGAACGCATCCCGCATCCTGCATCCTGCATGCTGCATCCCGCCTCATGCCAGCGCGACCGGCCGCGCCACTGTCCGAAAAACAACGTGACTGCCTCGGCCGCCATCCGCGTCTGCCAGCGGCGTGCCGACGGTAGTCACCACCGCGCACGCTGCTGGCGGCGTGGGCTGCCAGAGACCGTTCTTTTCCTTAGATCTAAAACCTACGGCGGCGGCGGCGGCGGCGGCGCGCACTGCCGCTGCGGACGGCATATCTTACATCACCCGTAGCCGGCACCGCATCCCTGAACTCCGAGCGGCAGGCGTGTGCAGGCCGAAATAGCACCGGCCAGGACGGCCAGGTCCGAGGCAGACAGTACGTACCTCTCCCTTGCCCAGTTGGATACGCGATCCAGGTCCCAGGCCAGGCTGCAACAGCGCGCATACAGCAAATAGGAAATAGACTCGAAACTTGTTACGAGAGATGCGGCCCTGCCGTTCCTGCATCCCGAACTTGACGAACCATGGCCGCCCAGTCCTGAGCTGCATTCACCGGCATGATGCCACTTGGGCTCGACTTGCATTGTACTATAGTGCTTGCTCCCCGCTCAGAGTGTGCTGCTAGCGAAGCGCGTTGGTGCGCTGTGTGCTTGCCCCCGAACATAGCAGTGCCAGTCGCTCGGATTCTTGCTCTTGTTTGCTCCTGATCAGTTGCGAACATGCTGGGCAAGCTCGTCGACTCGTGGGCCTCATGCAGCTGGGTCGCGGCGCACGATGCCCATCGCTTCGACCTCGACGAGGATGCCGTCGCCGATGAGCGTGTTGCCGCCCACCATGGTGTTGACGGGGCGGATGCCGTAGTGCCGCATCGTGGCGCCGTGCACCTCGGCGACGCCACGCCACTCCTTGACGTCCGAGATGAAGATGCGTGTGCGCGTAATGTCGCTCATGCGCGCGCCGACGCCGTGGATGGCGTTCTTGATAATGTCCATCACGTTGGTCGTCTGGTCTGCGACCGAGCCGCCGCCAATCACACCAGTGCCCGACGGGTGCGCGCGGGTCGTCGTGCCGGCCACCTCGAACGTGTCCCCGACTCGCACCGCGCGACAGTAGCCCTGTTGGCATGTCAGCCGCTACTCTTATGACGCCAGAACCGGAGAATAGCGTGGCCCGCACAAGAGGATCAACGAAAGCGCAAGTCTCCGATCGGGTGTAACACATTGACGAGAAGGAAACACCACTAGTTCACCCCTGCCATTGCTCGCCGCTGTCAACGGCATGGTTCCGTATCAGCCAGCCGGGAATGGAAATGGCAGCCAGCGTGCCGCATGTTTTTCTCTCCGAGGGACTCGCATGGGTCCGTGAATGCCCCTCGTCAAGATCCCCAACGTTGTGCACGTTCGTGTTTTCGTTCGACTCACACAAATGGGCTCCCAAGGTGATCCGGACGAGCGCTCGACTCTTCCCCCCTCCTTGATGATTTTCTCAATATCGTCCTGCGCCTTGGTGTCGGGCTTGAGGTGCTGGCTGAGGTCGCCTGTGGCGGTCAGGTACGGCTGGTAGCGATACTCGTCGCCACAGTCACCCGGCACCGGCTGGAGCGCTTCCTGGGCCTTTGCGATCGTGCCGCGGTCCTCGTCGTCGAGCACGAGCTCAAACGCAGCGAGGTTGGCCGCGATATAGTCTCCGCGCCGGGCATCGAGGCGGGTGCCGACAATGACGGCCGCGACGCCGGGAATGTCGAGCACGTAGCGAGTCGCGACCGTCGCAATCTTGACGCCGTGCTTGCGCGCCACCTTGTCGAGTGCCGCAAGGACCGTCTGGAACGCCTCCCAGCCGCCTGCACGTCAGCACCGAAAATGCCCACCGCAAGTTTGCCTTTCAATCTTCCGGGGCACTGCCTCGACTCACCAGCAGCATGGATAAAGCGGCGGTACTTGGCCAAGCTCCAGGTCTCATCGACCTTGGGCTCGTCCTTTCCGAGCCACTTCTCCGAGATGAAGCCGCCGAGCAGTGTTCCGTACCCGAGGAGCCCGGTGTCGTTCTCGTGGCACCACGCCGCGAGACCGCCCGTCTCGGCGCGGCGATCCAGCACGCTAATCGATACCTGGTTTGTCGCAATACGGTAACCCGACGCCTTGAGCATGCGCAAGTGCAACAGGTCCATGTTCGTCACGCCCAAATACTTGATCTTGCCCTCCTGCTGGAGCTGCGAGAGGTGGTACAGGTTGGTCCTGGGTGTCAGGGGGGGCGTGGGAGGTGCTGCTTGGGGGGGACCTTCTAGCAGCCAAGTGTTGTCCAGGTGCAGGAAATGCGTAGCCCCTAATGGCCGCGCAGGGGTACTCACAAGTAGCTGGGATCCTCATACTGCCAAACATGGTACTGCAGCAGATCCAAAGTCTTGACGCCGACGTGGCGAAGCGCCTTGTCGACGGCCTCAGCACACGCCGCGGGACCCACAACCTCGGGCGCTGGGCACCACTTGGTGAACGTCTTGAGCGTAGGGTGGGCTGTGTGGTAGTGGCCCAGGACTTGCTCTGCAGGCTAGCCGTCAGTGTTGGTCAGCGACGAGGAGCGTACCCCATAATCTGCCGGCGTCAGCAATGGTCAAGCTGGTGCCAGATAGCGAGCTGAGAGGATTGGCAGCGCACGAGAGGTGCTCGGAGTGGTGGCAGCAGCTTCTGTGTAACCCGAATGCAAGCACTCAGACTTGTGATGAAGGCATCAACTCCGCGCTGCGTTGACCGGAGAGGGGTCGCGGCTCAACTCGACCCGAGCACGATGCACTCGTCCCTCGCAGGTCCGCGCACCCGCGTCCCATTGCGGCCCGCATCCCCTTACTCCTCGCACATCTCCCATCTCCTCAGGTCTGCCCTCCCTCCCAAGCCACCGAGGCTCGAGTGCATTGTAACGGAGACGCGACTCACGATCAGCGGCATCGAAGCAGTCCAGCCCGGCCTTGACGTAGTCCCGGATCGCAAGCGCGTACTCGGCCACATCGACGCCGACGCGCGGGCCCGCATGCCCGCCGTGCCCCTCCGACAGCTGCCAGAGGCCGGTGATAAGGCGCGGAATCTCGAGGGGGTCCGCGTTCGGCGAGACGGTGTAGGTTTCGGGCTTGACCATTGTGGTGGCGAGTGTAAGAGGCGGTGCTAGGGCTGGTCTGTAGCTGTGTGCGTGTGCGTTTGCGCTGAGGGGGAGAGGGCAAGCTGGTGGAGATCGTGTTGTTGTGCTTGGTAGCCGATGTGCTGCTTATCTAGTGTCGCGGTTTGCGGTTCGTGCTTGACACTGGATGGATCACGGGCGGCTCGGCGCTCCTCCTTGGGCAGGGTAGCAGGGGTAGGGCTTGTTCGAGTCAGACAGGAGGTCAGTGGTTGTCAGAGTACGAGTCGCGAGCGGAATCGAGGCGCAAGGGCGGTTGAGTGTAAGGAGGATGGTGGGATGGGCAACAGTGACAACGGTAGCAACGGTAATCAGCGTCGAGACCCATCGAGTCGACTGACATCATACATATCATTTCACCCCCCACGCGACAGACCGATGCCCGATCGGGATTCACTGGCCGCTGCGATTTCCACATCGGATCTTGGCCATTGGCTCACCACTGTGAAACATCAGTATCGATAACGACTGCCCACCGACGCTGTTGATTGTAACGTGCATGCGTGAGCTACCTATTACAAGTAATACTGTGGTCGCTGGTGTGTCTTGACAGGCATCATGAGTCGTCACGGAAGGCGGGGGGAATAAAAAAAAAAAACTAGGAGAGGTCAATGAAACAAAGGCAACCCAACCTCCTCATGCACAACAACCGTCCTCTACGTCGTCGTTGTCGGTGTCCGCGGACTCGTCCCGACTGCTGCTGCTCTAGACGGTCACCATGCGCTTTGCGAGCACCTTGTACTCCTTCTTGTACAGCTGGCCCGTGCTGGAGAAAGTCAGTACGCAGGACAAAAGTTGGCCCGGCTATGGCGTTTGCCGACAAGAGCTGCGGCCGTCGTGGACAGCCGCCTACACGGCAAAATCCGTCGGCTCGCACTCTGTCGCGGGACGCCAGCTCGGGGACGGGGACGCCATCGCTTCGCCACCACGAGCCCCATGCATGGTCCACCACTGGTACGTACCCGATCAACGCCGCCATCAGGCCCGAGGCACACAGCACCGGCTCTCGGAACCAGGTCAGGTTGAAAATGTCGTAGGCTGAGAGTGTGAGAAATGTGTGGTTTTGGCCAGAGTACGCACAGACAAACACAAGGTCGCAGAGCAGCTTGCGGGT
Source organism: Apiotrichum akiyoshidainum (assembly GCA_002973495.1). Taxonomy (NCBI): domain Eukaryota; kingdom Fungi; phylum Basidiomycota; class Tremellomycetes; order Trichosporonales; family Trichosporonaceae; genus Apiotrichum; species Apiotrichum akiyoshidainum. The sequence goes on along the minus strand of PQXP01000028.1, from coordinate 100,946 downwards.
CTTCCACTCGTCCTCGCGCTCCTCGGCAGGGTCACGCAGGCGCTGTGAGCGCTGGTACTGGCCGTACAGGCCGGTGACTGTGTTGAAGAACCATATCCGGCTGTTTCGTCAGTACACGTAGCAAGAATTTGACATGCAGTATCCAGCAGCAGCCCAGCAACAAGACTCACTTTGCCCAGCGGTCCGCGACCACGCCCTTCTTGCGGCTCACAAGGCCGAGCTTGGACAGACAGAAAATGTCGTCTGCCAGCGCGCCGATAAGGTCAATAAGGTGGTTGAGGAATTCCCGCGCCGATGTGGGTTCCGGAGACATGAGGGCTCCCATGGGACGCAAGGGGTTGAGGAGGAGGAGACATTTGCGTGTGAGGGAGAGACCGGCGGTGGCCAGCTTTGAGCGCTTCTCGTTTGCGCGCAGCCAGACGCTCAGCGGGCGGACGGCCTGGATAAGGCTGAGAATGTAGAGGTATGTACGCAGCGTGTACTGGACGGTTTTCTGGAGGACGTTAGTAGTCGCACTTGTGAGCGGCGCTCCGGATGCGGGCGCGGGCGCGGGCGCGCGCGACTCACCAAGACCTTGTCGCGGCCCTTTGAGAGGTCCATGACGCTGGCCCACACCTCGAGCGCGTGGGGCGCAGGGAGTCCGCGCTGCTTTGGTGTGCCGTTGGTGCGCTTGTGGAGAGGGAAAGGAATCGGGGCTGTGGAGGGGAGGGCGACGACGCGGGGGGAGGGCATGCCGTTGCCGTTGGCGCCCCAGTCGTCCTCGTCGGCGGCGCGGTCGGCGCCCCATGGATCAGGCATTGCGCTGGTGGATAACGGAGGGGTGGGGAGATGGTGTCGTGATCCCGACTCGGAGGATGCTGAGAGAGCGAACTGGTATGTGTAGTTTAGTGGGAAGCTGTTTGCGCGCACTGGTGAAGGGTGGTGAAGTTGGAGGCCGACGTTTGGCTGTGCGAGAACCTGGCGGCGGGGAGTGAATCTGTGCTGTTGCTGCTGCTGCTGTCCTGATGGTGGGGAGTAGTGGGACTGCGGGGTATAGGGGTAAGCGTGTTGGGGAAAGGAGGGAGAGTGCGGGTTTGAAGAGGATGACGAGGTGGGAGATGTTGCGTCGTTGTTGTGGTAGTTGTGGTGTCCGTAGAGGAGAAGATGGTGCTGGTGGAGAGGAGGTTGGTGCGTAGTCATAGGGGTGGTTGTGGTCGCGGAGGTGGTGGTTGTGGTGGCCCAGTCTGCGGCTGACATTTGGCTCGCGTGCGGTGGTCTGTGGTAGTAGTAGTGTGGGTCCTGATTTATATTTTTGATTTGATTTGACTTTTTTGGCTGGTGTGTTTGTTTGAAACGGCAGCGACACGCGACAATGGCGGCGACGGGGACTGTGGTGGTGTGCACGGGGAGGATGATGGCCAGAGAGAGTGGTAGAGAGCAGTTGAAGCTGTAGTTTGTTTACAAGTTGAGAGTGAGTGAGAGAGAGAGAAAGCAAGGGAGAGAGACGAGCACACGACGTCGCGTTCAAGTCAGCTGTTCTTGGACGGTAATAAGCCACCACCGCAGCCAAAGCCACCACTCACTACTACTACTCTAGTTACCCGGCACCCACCCACCAGCGGTGGTTCAACCTTGTGTTCAACCTTGGCCTCGGTCATTCGTCGTCGTTGTTACCCTTCCCTTCGGCGTTGAGCGAACCACAGAACCCAAATCCCCTCCCTCTACCCTCCGTTCCTCGTCCTGAACAATGCTCGTTTTCGACGCGTTCAAGTCTCGCAACTCTTCTCCCACCGAACACTACTCGCGCATCATAAAGGACCGCATCCACTCGCTCGCACACCCAGTCGTCATGCCAGACCCAAACCGTCGCAGGTGAGTCTATCTATCCAACACACCAGGGGGGGGGGGGGGGGGGCTCCCCCTCTCGGACTTCGGTGTCGGCAAATGCATGCTGGTGCTGGCGCTGGCAGCTCTCTGCATATCAAGATCCAAGAAATCCCGGCGCCAAACAAGGCACACCTGCAACGTCATCCTCTGAATCTCGTAATGCAGCAGCAGCAGCAGAGGCGGCAGCAGCAGCAGCGCCAGCAAGGACACGAGCCAGAGTGACGAGCACGCGCTGTTTGGCAGCACACTCATTTCAGTCTCGACCCCATTCAATCGTGTCTTCCCTCCACCCAAACAACCGACAGCACCTTCCCTCCGCCCCCGACATTCCCACAACAATGGGCGCAGCTGACGATAGGTTCCCTGCGGACAAGCTCCGTCCTGCAATGCGCAATGTACGTCAAACGTCGTCCCGCACGCACGCGTGGTACGCTCACACCCCAGGTGCTCACCACCTCCCTCGCCAACGTCAAGTGGGACTCGAACGACCGCGCCGCCATGAGCGCCATCAGCAAGGACATTTGCGAGGTGCGTTGGCAGTCTGCACAGCCGAGGCAGAGGCCCGAGCGTGGTTTGGAACTTTTGGGGTCCGATCCAGCCGACGCCGAGCGAGTCAGGTGCGCGCTTGACGTGCTCGAGAACCGAGGCAGCACTCAGCGAGAGCAGCCTGACGCGGCAGCAACAGCACAGGCCGCAAGGCCAAGCCAGGGATCTGCCTGCCCAATGCACGTTGCAGATAAAGTCGGTCCCGTCCTGCTCTTGTCGGGGTACTGAATCATAGCTCGCGCTAGTGCAAAGCCGCCACCCCCTTGAATGTTAGCTGACTCGTAGCGTGTCAAGCAGCTCATGCTCGACATAAACCCCGGCGGCTTCAAGTACATTGTGAGTAGACGATTAACCTCGGTACCTGTACTTAGCCCAGGTTACCTCGTCGTGCACCGAGAACCTTGGCCAGGCGGGCCGCGCGGACATGTCGAGCCACTGGGAGGACACGGACGTTGCCGTGCAGGAGATGTACTCGAACGTGAGTAGTAGTGGCCAGCGCCGGTGGATGCAAAAGGACGTGCGGTCTGGCAAGCGGGCGTCCGAACATCAGAGGTTTGGCGACAGCAGGATGCCCCGGATCCTCACATGCTCGTCGCTTGCTTCCGCCTCTGTTCTTGTGGTTGTTGCTCGGGTATCGCCAGGATGTGCGCCCAGTTCCGCGATCCAGCCGGGCGCGCCAGATCTGGATCGACCCAGGTTGTCCTCAGCCGAGAGCCGAAAGCGAGTGACGACACCGGGCGTACCTCATCTGATCTCGGACATCTGGCAGAGTCCAGTTGTTTCGAGCTTTTGGTCACCGTGTGTGGCAGAGCCCACACATGCCCTCCGACTCCAATGTCCCAAACAGGTGCTGCACTTTGTGCGACGAATGCCACCCACCACATCTACTCGCAGTCGGGTTCAAATGTGCTATCTGCGGGGCGGCCTACATGGGATGGGCGGCGTATGCACATGCACACGTGCTGCGCTTCCACTACCCCGGTACGGGTGCTCTGCTCGGGACAGTGGCCCAGATTACTGGGACGGGCAGCCGTCTGGCATTTGGGAACAAGAGGTACACGCAGCTGCGCCGACGGATGAGGCTAGGCCCGTGGCCGGATGCGGCAGCAGCGGGCCCGTTGGCATGTCGATGTCGGCCGAACGCCGCCGCCGCCGCCGCCGACACCGCGCAGAGCAGCCCAGCCCAAGAAGGGCATCCCGGCAGTGAGTGTCGCGGCTGACATGCGCAGGAGACGATGATCTTTGTCTGCATCKCGTATGCCGTSYKCTGCTYGWMWAAMWRMACCCGCGATGCCCCACGCACGACGCAAGACGACACCACACGAGACACCCACACCACCCGCACCGCACAACCCACCACCCACCGCACCTCACGCGTAGACGAGCCCTCGGGCTCCAGTACAGTTCCGCTTCCCTTCCCTTCACGGCCCACCGCGAGCCCGGCTCCGCCCCGCTCCGGCGACGGCCCCCCCTCTTCCCTCCCTGCCGGCCGCCCCCCAATAGCTATACAGATGTTTGTGCATGTACCCCACCCACCATTGTCATTCTTCCCGCAAACGGCGCGTCCGCCAGACGGCCGCTCGCCGCTCGCTGCTCGCTGCTCTGCTGCTCTGCTGCCGCTTGCATGGCCATGTTCTGCGCTGCGTCTCCGTCCGTCCTCTGTCCTCCAGTCTTCCTGAAACAGGAGGCGTGCCGCAGGCCAAGTCGAAATGCACCCAGAACATGCGTCATCACGCCCCCGCCGTGCATTCCAATGACGTGCACGTATTTCTTATCTCAGATATTTTTCCGTTTCTCTCGAGATTAGGCTGCTGGCGTGCGTGGGTGCGCTGGCTGTGACGTCGCTGATTGTTTGTGGTTTGTGTTTGGTTCGCAGCGAAAACGAGCAGACTGCCGAGCTGCTGCCCTGCTGCGCGCCGCGCGCTACATCAGCTCTGCTCCGCTCGCTGCATCTGCTCTGCTCGCATCAGCGCCCAGGGCGCAAGGTGACAGGTAGGCTGCATCTGGTTCGGTGATACATGTGACTAAAGATCGGGGGGGTCGCAACAGGTGTGTATGAGGGTTTGAGGTGGCGGTGGTGGGTGGTCAGCCAAGCGGTGGAAAGCTGACTGGATGAGGAGGCAGGTACGCTGGATAGAGTAAAGGAGGAGCGAAAAGCGAAGGAGACGGCTACAGTAACAGCCGCTTGAGAGGTGAGAGACGACAGTGAAGACCTAAAAAAGAGTCCAGGCAGGTGGGAAATAGGGACAGGAATTAGCGGAGCGGGCGGCCGTAGGCGGCCATAGGGGCGGGAGGGATGGCGAGGCCGCAGTCCCGGTGCTGCATGAGGATGGCCGACAGACGCTGGAGCTCGTCCTCGAGGCTGCGCACAGTGTGCTGTAGACGCTCGTTGTCCACCGAGAGTGTCTCCACCTTGTTCTGGAGCTCGTTGAGCCATGCCTTTTTCCGCTGACGACACTTGAGAGCGGCCTGCCTGTTGCGTTCCAAAAAGTTGCGACGCTTCTCCTCCTCGGTCTCGTTGCCACGCGGCTTCTTGTCGTCCTGCATGTCCTCGTCAGACGACGGCGTGTCCTCCTTCTTCTTCGGCTTTTTGGCGGCACCCTTGGGCGGGGCGGGCTCTTTGCGCTTCTGGCCAGCAGCAATAGGGGCCGGCTTCGGCGGCATGGGGGCGCCACGCTTGCCGAGCGGCGAGGACTGAGCCTCCTCACGTTCGCGCTTGGACAGCTCCTGGTGTGCCTGCGAGAGTAGGAAGAGGCCGTTGGCAGCTTGGCTCGCGGCGTTGGCGTTCTGCTGGGCATAGTCGACCTGGGGAGGCATGCCGGGAGCGAGGCCGGGGCCACCAGGGTGCATGCCGGGAGGGTAGTACGGCTGCTGGCCCTGCATGGGAGGACCACGGCTCATGTCGTTGGCAAGAGCACCGAGAGCGTTGAGAGCATTGGGGTCCTGGACATTGTTGCCCGGGTTGAGAGGAGGGGCAACGGGTCCGTGAGCCTGGGCCTGCATGTGTGGCGGAATGGCCGAGGGAGGGGGGCGGTTCTCCATTGGGTTGGCCGGCCCGTTCTCACCGTTCTCCGCGACATTGGTGATCGAGTTGAGGAACGCGGCAGTGTTTGGGCTGGGCATCGGAAGGGGGCCTCCAAAGTTGGAGCCGAGAAGGGCATTGTAACCCGGAGTGAAGCCGGTTCCACCAGCGCCGGGGGTGAAACCGGTACGGAAGTGTCCAGGCTCAAAGTTCTCCTGGTCGGCAGAGTTGCCCTCGTTGCCACCCGCGGCGGAACCCCAGGTGGCGGCGGCGTTGGGAGGAGGTGCGGCAGGGGCCGCGGCAACAGGCTGTTGCTGGCTGCCCTGGGCGGGACCGGCGAGCATGGCGGGGCTGAGGGGGCCAGAGCGGAGAGAGTGACCGGCAAGCCAAGGGAACTGATTGGGGTCGGCGGCGGCGGGACTGGTCAACGACGAGAGAGGAGGAAGAGCGTTGTGCTTGACACTGGTTGCGTCACCACCACGGGGAGGGGTTGTCCTCTCAGAGTTCTGGGATCCACGAGAAAACGACTGTTCGAACGGGTTGGGTTCGAGGTCAAACAGGGACCGTGCACCAGAGGTAGCGCGGGGACGGTCGTCGGTGGTTGACGTCTCCGGGGGATTCGTTGGCGACTGGGTGGTGGTCGGTTTGGCTGTAATGGCAAAGTGGAGGGGACGACAAGGTTGGTTGATGACGGCATGATAGGACCAAAGCGGGCGAGAGCGAGGCGGCATGGTAGGAATATGGATGGGTGGTGACAAGAAGAGAAAGCAGCATCAGTATGGTGTGTACGAGGGGGAGGGGGGCATGCCTTGTGCGCTGGACAAGACGATGGCGGCAGCAGTCGTAGCAGTGGCCATGGCACCTTGTGCACTGGGCGCCGAAAATTACTCACCGTCAGAGTCGTCGGCCTTGTCCTTGAGCTCTTCCTTGGGCTCCTTCTTTGTGCTGTTGGGCTTTTCGGGCTTGTCGTCCGAGTGGTCAGGTTTGCTAATTTGGACCGATGGGGGCGCGACTGCGAGGGGGATCAGCTCGTGTGCACATGCATGGTACTCACCCGAGGAGGCTGCAGTGCTGGGGAGTGCAGCTGGCGGGGGGGCGACAGCGGTCATGCTCAGTTACTCGAGGCAGGCAGGCAGGGTCCAGTGGAGCTGCAGTGTGTGGAGGGTGTATTTTTTGGATTACAAAAATTGACTGCACGATGGAGTACAGGGAGGGGGGTCTTGCCGGGGGTGCGGACTGGAGGATGCAAGCAAGGCAAGGACGGATGTAGTGGTGACGAGCGCCGAGATGATGCCCACGCGGTGGGATATGATATCAAGGGACGAGTTGATGGAAGGTCAAGGGGACAGAGATTAAACATGACGCATGGGTTTGGTTGGATGGGAGGATAATGTCGTCAATGTCAGCAAGTCACTTCTTTTTTCGGTGGTGGGTGAAAAGTGTGGGCAGTGGTTGGTTGGTGGGTGGGGTGGACTGGTAGTCTGCTCATGGTGCATGATGGTGACCAGGTGTCTGACGCCATCCAAGACAGAGCTCGAGCAGCAGCGGGGTGGATGAAATTTCGGATAAAGAAGAACCTACTACTGACCTGGTGACGATGATGATGATGGTGGTCGGAGGTGGATGGATGGGAAAAAACTACTCGAGGACGGTCGCCACTGGGACTGTGACGGGAGCGATCCGATCCGTGTCGAGGAGGATGAGGAAGAGGTTGTGTGTGTTGTTGTTGTTGTTGTTGTTGTTGTCTGACAAGGTGTGTCGAGTGTTGCAGACGGATGGGTGGTGGATGGTCTATGACGGTGGTGGTGGTGGTGGTGGGTGTGGTTGTGGATGATGATGATGACAATGGATGGTGGGTAGTGGAGGTGATGACGACGGGCACCAGTTAAACGACGATGACGAACGAGGAAAGAGAACAAGAAGGGGGGGAGGGGGGGCCTCTTGCGAGTGACGTAGCCCAGACAACCCCTTCCTCCCCTCTCTCCTCTGCTCGGACCTACTGACGTAATCTTTAAAAAAAATCTGGTCAGCAAATTTAATTTGCCCTTCCCCTTTTAGTTTTTTGCTGGTTTGCCCGGCCTACCCGGCCATCCAATTTTCAAACTCATCACGCAAAATTGCAAATTACACGCTCGGCGTTATCGATCCACCCACTCCGGCCAAAGCCGATGTGGCACTTTGGTATGTTTTATGTAGCCCCTCCGTTTAGTCACGTGGGAATGTGGGGTCTCCGCGTCTCGCCAAAAGTCGTTGTTGCCACAATCTTGTCTTCCTCCACCACCACCACCAGAGTTGCTGTTGTTGACGCCACTGTCCATCTCGCAGCCCACTCCTCGTTCCACACTCTCACCGATCAGCTCCAGGTGATCCACCCCAGGTCTCCCACTCCTGCCCCATATGAGAGCTCTACCAGCATTGGCCCGCTGTCGCCAGCCGCTGCACCACACCACGGCCACCCGCTTCAGCCTCAATTGCCTTCCCTCCCGATCACTGTCCACCACCCTCCCCCGCGCCGCCGCACCGCACCCCAGCCTGGCCTCCCTTACTGCACTCGAGACGGACGAGCACCACGCGCTCGCCCGCGACTGGCTCGACGGCTTTGTGCTCGACGACATTCCAAAGGACGCCTACGACGTCTCGTACGCGCGCTCCTCGGGACCCGGCGGCCAGCACGTCAACAAGACAAACTCCAAGGCTGTCGTCCGGTGCGGCGTGCACCAGGGGAAAGGGAAATGGCTCCCCGCGTTCGTCGTCCCCGAGCTGCAGAAGACGGTGAGTGGTGGTTGCGGGTATATGTGGGGACAGAGTGCCGCTTACGGGGTGAGAGCGTGGTGGGAAGGAAGGCGGAATGTCACGACTGTAGTGGTGACAGACGGAGGGAAGGTGCAAGTGCAAGAGAAGCTCGTCCTCGCGGGGAAGACTGGATTCAGACTGGAACAAACTGCCGCTGCGCTGCAGGCGACGCCGCTGCCAATGTCCGTCTTTTATGGAGGTGGCGGTTGCCGCAGCGCCTATCTGTATCTCGGCAGTCGTCAGCCCGAGCCCACGCCAATCTGGAACACCTTCCTTGACATCTCTTCCTTCCCGCTCGTCCATCGGCCCACGGCGTGAAGCATGAATCATGAAGCATGAAGCAAGCAGCGCACCGTGTGAAGCGCCAGCCCCAGCGCAACGTAATGCGAACCGTGTGACGGCGACGACGACCCGAACAGCAGCCCAGGCGAGAGAGTCCTTTGAGAGTATCCGAGGATCACCCTGACACCCAGTCCTACTACCACGCGCCCAACCTCCTGTTCGCATCGCAGGCTTCTCGCTCCGCGCCACAGAACCTCGCGACGGCGCTCGCGACCATGCACGAGGTGATTGTGAAGGCCGGCCGGGGTCTCATCCGCGGCGAGACAAGTGCAGCACAGCGCGACCGTGTGCAGAACCTCGCAAAGTTTGAGCAGGCCCGCCGGCGGCAGATGAAGGACAAGCAAAAGACGAAGAAGGAGAGCCGGCGCAAGGACTGGTGAGGACGTGTGCTCGTTTGCGTGTCTCGGGTGCAGCGAGGCTCCGGCGCCGGAATGGTCCTGGCCATGTGGGGTCGTGTGCTGTCCGTCTGTCGTCGCTGGCCCACTCCCCCGTCCTGTTTGTCGTTTGTCGGCAGTCGGCAGTCGACTGTTTCAGCGCTCGCTCCCACCGACCGCGCGCCGTGTTCCACCCGCTCTGAATTGCGAGCACGACTATCCGGGCCGGCAACTAGCGAGCGCCGCGTGCAGCCGGCCATTCGCACGCGCGTATACGGTGAAAGTGCGCCACACGGAGGCCTCGCCGCCTCGCTCAGAGCTCGAGCTGTAGATACCGGCTAAACAGTCTGGCGGACTGACCTTCGGTCGGTCACTGCAGGGTACAGCCCAGGGTGCGCGTGCGGGGGACAGCGCATGCGATTAGCGACGACGTAAGAACCGATCACCCTGCGCTATCCACACCGCTCCTTAAGAACCACAACCCACAATAGATGTATAGAAGGAAACAAACCATCCACCTCCGCGATGCTACACTACACAGAGTGCGCTCCCGCATCGCAGAGCTACAGACGCCCGAGCCGAACGACCGAATGCAGTCTCGGGGACCCCGCAGGCGGCAGGATGTGCGGGGTGTGCCCCACTCTAGCCCCGGTGGGGATGCATGCGGGTGCGGGCAAATGAGGGCTGTGATACCCCGTACCCGTACGGGCAGACCAATGGAGGGCGAGCACAAAAGCAATTCAGCTGCCATGCTCTGGAATGATTGGTAGAGAGCACGAATCATAGAGCAAAGGCACAAGGGGGGCGCCACCCGGGGCCGCGGGTAACCGGCCGGGCGGCGGGGGCGGGGCAACAAGGCAACATAAAAAAAAAACAGTGGGTGAGACAGCAGAAAAAAAAAAGATGCCGAGGTTCTGGCAGCCACACTCGTGCCCTTGGCTGCACCTGGCCCTTGGCTGCTGGCACCTGCAATCTGCCTGGCACATGCCAAACCTTACTTTGTAGAGTGCATGTTCCGACTGCCTATTGCTTCACCCGACGACTGCTTGACCGCACCCACTCGCCACTGTATTCCCCCGATCATCCTCCCTTTATCAACCATGTCTGCTGCTCCCCAAGAGGGCGCCTCCCCACCCCCTCCCCCTCCTCCACTGCCACTCGACGTGCGCGACCTATATCTATCCCATCTCTTGCCTCCCTGCCCTCCCCTCCCCGCCCAAGCGCTCAGCCGCACCTTTATCGACCGCCTCACGTTTCTCCCCCCCGACGAGTCTGACCTCGACGCCCATCTCACCCCGTTTACAATGGCCAAGAACGCCCTCAACCCCAACGCGCTGCACGTCGCGCTCGAGCAGCTGTCGAGCTCCTTCAAGGTCGCCGACACCGAGTACGCCCACGACGGCGAGATGACAATTGCGCGCGCCAAGATGCAGCCCGAGTACGGGTACAGCACGGCCGGCGACGTCGAGGCGTACTTTGAGCACGAGGACGGCGACGCCGGCCGCGGATGGGTGTACCGCGGCGCGTCCCTGTCCGACGCCCACGTCGGCTCTGCTTGGGACTGGAAGTCCAAGGTGGATGACGTCCGCCCGGCCTACGGGTACGGCGGGTACGCCGCCAACGACTCGGCGCCGGAGGACTACTGGGCGGGCTTTACGCCGCCCGGCCAGCGCGCCGAGCTACCTACCGCCGACGACGACGAGGACGACTACTGGGCCCAGTACGGCGCGGGCGCCCCCGAGCCCGAGCCGCAGCACGACCGCGAGACGTCGTCGCAGATGGACGCCGACGAGCGCGCGCCGTCCGAGCCCGAGCCCGTCACTCCCCCCGCCGCCACGATCCCCACCCCCGACCCCGCCGCCACGCTCTCGATCCTCCTGCAGGGCCTCGGCGTCTCGCGCCCCGCGTCCCCGCCCCCTGCCCCCCGCGCCGCCGGCGCCGACTCGGTGCTCGAGCAGAAAGTGCGCGCCAAGGTGCGTGCGCAGCTCATGCGCGCGTGGTCGGCGTTCAGCGCCGAGCAGGATGCCGAGTCGTGCGCGTACGAGTGGCTCCGCATCGCGCGCGCGGCCGCCGACCGCCCGTCCTGGCAGCAACAGAGCCCCCAGCAGCCGCAGAGCACGTACGGCGACGTGCGCGTACCCGTCGTCTCGGCCCGCATCGAGGCGGCCAAGGACATGTTTGACGTGCTCGACTCTGGCTCTGACGACTTTTTCCATCTATGTGAAGAGGCCATCCGCGTCCACTCGCCCCCGATGCAGCAGGGCGAGGAGCCGGCGCCGTTCGAGTACGAGTCGTAGCGAGCTGCAGCAGCAGCCGCAGCAGCATAGCAGAGCAGTAGCATCGGGCGGCGAGTGCAGTGCATCGCCCCCGCGCCAGCATCTTGGTTGTATCAGTTTTAGTAGTCGTCCCAGCGTATCATGATCATGCAGCATTATGTCCCACCACGCACGCACGCCCGCCCACGCCCAGCTCCAGTGTCGAGCAGCAGCGACCAGCGAGGCGAATGTGGGAGCAACGGCCAGACGCCAGAGGGTGACGATGGCAGTCGGAAGGCCGGGTGAGCAAGTCACCTGCTCTGTGCCGCTGTCGCGCTGTCACCTGCTGCCCACCCGCAGCCGTGCCAGCACCCGCCCGCCTCGGCGCCAGCAGCATCTGTACCGCCACCAACGCTATCACCACCACCAACGACGAACGCACCAACACACCAACGTGCCCGCCGCTTATCTGCCACCACCCTGCGCCAGCGCCGAGATAAGATGTGGCCGGGCGGCAGCGCGCGGCGATCCGCCGCCCACACGGGCTAAACGGCGGTGGTCGCCGCCTTTTGGAGATCTCGCCCTGCGCCAGCGCCAGCGCCAGCGCGCCAGCACGCGTGCACGCGGGGGGGCGGGCACATGCACGTGCACTGAGCAGCGGGCATGCTGACTGATGCGTTGATGCATATGCGCACTGGCGCACCGGTGCACTGGCGCACTGGCAGGCGGCACTCTGCCGTGCAGGGCGCGTATTGCAGCACGTTTGGCGGAGCGGCCGGTGGGTCGTGATGGCGACGCTGCCCAGGACCCACGGCCGAGTGATCCAGTGACCCAACGGCCACCACGCCCAGCGCGGCCGTGGCGTGCGACTTGGCCGGCAGCGGCGGTGGTGGGGCAACGCACAACAGCGCCAACGCCGCAGAGGCCCTCCTACAGTACCCCGCCCGGCACGGCTCTCGCGGCCCGTCCGCTGGCGGTACCGTGTCTCAGCGCCGCTATCTGTCAGCCGTACGGACCAGCCGGTATGTCAGCCTGCGAGCAGCACGGGTCTGATCGCAGCCAGCCAGCAGCCTGCCCGCTGCTGCTCCCGCTGCAGCCCTGCAGACGCGCCTCCTCTGCGCAGCTGTAGTAGAGGACGAGGTCCCTTTTGTGGACGGGGCGTCGCCCGCCCGCCAGCCAGCCCCACCGCCACGACCGCGAACCGGAATTCGGCCTTGTCCGGCCCCGGATCCCGTATCGTATCCTGTGTTCGGCCGTACTCTGCCTGTTCTGGACAGGCGCCTAAAGTCTCTCCGATCCAATCTACCGATCGAGGAACGCAAGGACTCGACGAGATGAGGCAGAGCCCACTGTCTCTCGCTCGCGACGCAGCAGCTTACATCATACAATACGCTGCTCCGACCAACTATACCGAAACTACTTGCTACGACATTCCGCCTTGTACTGCTACTGCTACTGCTACTGCTCTGAAATACTCGCCGGCTGCCGAGGGACGCACCGGGCCGAGGTGGCCCAGTACAGATCCCGGCGCCAGCAGCGACAGACGCGGCGCGCTTGCCGCGCTGCCTCCGCCCCTCCACCTCTCCGCGCCTCTGCTCCTCTTCACCGCACCGACGGGGCACGGCGTGCTCCGCGCGGCGCTCAGGCGCGGAGGGCCTTGCGCTGCTGGAGGAGGACGATGAGGTTCTTGACAAACTCGTAGATGCGGCGCTGCGCGACGAACATGAACGCGGCAGTGAGCGCCGACTGGAGGAGCTTGGGGCCGAGACCGGCGTAGAGGCCTGGGAATCAGTATGCCATACAAGAAGGGTAAAGGCAGAACAACAAAGGAGGAAAAGAAATAAGGAACGTGGGTTCTGGGCTCTGCGGGCCGCCGGCTGGCTTAAGCCGGCGCGACGCGCACGGTCGACCCCACTGACCACCTCGGCGCATGTCCGGGCTATCCGGCACACGCTGCGGCAGACACTTACCCGAGATGCCCTCCTGCTTGAGGATCTGGACGACGGCCTTGACGGACGACGAGTACTTGTGGGTCGCGGCCTGGAGGCGCGACTTGACGACGAGCTGGGGTCAGATCCTTCCCAGTGTTGCTTGAACCTGGCCAGCGGGCGTAGGTGCTCGATGCCATGCACCTGTACCTGCGCCGCTGAACTCACGTAGGGGTACGTCAAGCCGGTGGCGAGGAGCTTGGAGACGGCTCCGAGGATGAAGAGGTCCCAGTCGGTGAGGGACGAGCGGCCGGCGTGGGCCTGGGCGGGGTTGCCGCCGGCCTTCTTGACGCGGTAGTTGAGGAGCAGGGAGACCATGCGCTCAAAGCTGGTGTACTGGGGGTCAGTTTGCGTCGGGGCACAGAGGGCTTGCTGTCACAAGCTCCGCGGCCATGGGATGTGCAGCGGTCATGTTTCCGTCCCGCTTGCCAGGCACATGGATCAAGCAGACACAAACAAACGCCACCACCAGCAGACAACTGCAGCAGCAGCAACAGCACGCACCTGGATCACCGGGTTGATGACGAGGATGAGCGCGGGGCCGAGGCCGCGCCACAGGCCCTTGATGCCGTCCTGCTTGACAATGTCCTTGACGGCCTGCGCGGCAGTCGGGGGCTTGCCCTCGCCGCCCTCGGTCACGCCGCGGGTCGACTGGTACGCCTGGACAGTCCAGACGGGGTTGGTGAGGAGGGTGGTGATCGAGCCTGTGTGTTAGAATATGTGTGTGTGTGTGTGCCGGCGTGCGTGCGTCGCAGAGCGTTGGGGCACGACGCCTCATGGACGCTCCCACTGCACTCACCAGCAATCATGCCGGCGAGGATACCCTCGCCGGTGGTGAGGCCGCTGCCGGCGGCGGAGCCGGCCTTGCGGCGGCGGATAATGTTCGAGCGAGTCTCCTCGTAAAAGGCCTGGAACGTCAGCTGGGTGCTGCCAAACGGCAGCGGTTCAGGCTGCGGGTGCAACCCACGTAGTAGATGCCTGCGAGTCAGCGCCGTCCCACCTCCACTGCGCAAAGCGCGTCTACCTACCGTTGGTGAAGGCAATGCCAAAGAGCGACGAGCCGAGGCCCGAGTAGAGGCCGGCGATGCCCTCGGTCTTGACGGTCTTGGTGATGGCCTGGATAATGTTCAGGTCCTCCTTCTTGGTGGTCACGGCGGCGCGGGTCGACAGGTTAACGAGCGGGTAGGTGAGCGCCATGGAGACGCCGCCGCCGACGGCACCAGCGAGCGCGTGGATGGCCGAGTCGCCCATGATGTTTACTGTAGAGGTGGGGTGGGGTGGTGGGGGGAGGGGAAGTGGTTGTCAAGTGAGCCGGGCCGGAGCGGTGGTGCAGAGTATGGAGAGGAAAGCAAATGCAAAAGAGGAAGATTCGACACGATGACAAGTGCTGCTGCACAGAGACAGAGAGAGCGACTGCATTGCAACAAAACAGAAAACAAGGTTACCGTCACACCCAGCCAGCAGCCAAACAGCCCCGGATCCCGGAATGCCCCTCCAACCCCACCCAACTCCACGGGACTCGACCGAACGGCACCTCCCTCTGCAGAGTTTATGCATCTCCCGCCCAGGATCCTAGCAGCCCAGCAGCATAGCAGCACCGGGGACGGCCAAACCGTGCAGCATACCAGGGCAGGGGGCCATGCACGGCAAGCCCACCCGGAGCCCTGGCGACCGGTCGAGAGCCAGCCAGTGGCCACTCCACACCACCGGGGTGTCCGCCCGGCACATGCCCACACACATACCCGGGCGAAAACGCAGCTGCCCAGACCACGGGCGTGGAGATGGCCGACATGCCACAGTCCGCGGCGTCTCTTTCCGGGCGGCCGACGCCGATGCACATCACGCTCGCAGGCGCTGCCACGCACATGCGTATACTGGTGCATGCTCGATTGCGGGCCAACAACATACATGCTTTGTACAGTAAGGGGTATATCTAGTGCTTCTTTGAGGTGGTGTGTTGTATTTAATCTTGGTGTGGCACGCGCGCCACGTCTTGGATTGATTTTGGGTGCTGGGCTGAAAGACGCCAGACGCCCGACGTGGCCGCGGTGACAGGCGCTTGTCACCGCCAGCCCAAGTTGCGCGCGCGCTGCTGGCTGCCAAGAACGTTCGAGTGGAGGAGTAGTGTTCGGATTTTATCGGGATGGGAGAGGTGGCGCACGCGCCTCTGGCGTCTTAGAATCCAGGGATCGTGCCGTTGCACTCTACAAGCTCCAGAACACCCTTGGCAATGTGCTCCTCCTCGCGGAGCAGGGCGCGGGTGGTGCGAAGCGCGTCGAGCTTTGCCGGGTCGCTGCCCGCGCGGGCGGCGATCTCCGCGACGTCCTCGCGGCAGTCCTCGGCGTCATCGAGGACGGCCTGGCAGATGCGCCTGAGCTCGTGGCGGGCCGCGAGCTTTGCCGTGCGGCCAAACGCGTTGGCACGGAGGGTCTGGGGCGTGAAGACGGCGTCGTCGGGCGAGAACATGAGGCACAGCGTGGCCATGAGGCCGAGGCTAGGCTGCGGCTCACCACCGTTAGCCACAAGCTTCGAGTGGCCCCACAGCCCCGCGTCCTGCAGCACGCGCTGCTTGGCATCACTCCCGCCCTTGGTCGCCCACACCTTGTCGAGCCACGGGCGCACGTCTACATCGCCGTTTGGCCACCACGTGTCACCGACCTCGTCCACCTCCGTGAAGCCGTACTCTGCGAACAGCATGGCGTTCGAGTGCGGGCCGTAAAGGAACGTCACTTCTTCTCCCTCCTCGAGACCACGCAGCGGGGCAAACAACACCAGGTCAACCTTGCCGGGTGTCAGACGCATGTTGCCACTCGGGCGCACGCCGCCGCGAGTGGAACGCTTCGACACGATAGAGAGTGAGGGAAGCGGCTCTGGCTTCGGGCAGTGGATGGACGCAATCGAAGAGTGGTTGATCATATCGAGCAGGGGCACAAACGAGTGGTTGTTGACCGGCCATTCGGCCTTGGGGGGTTCCGCAAGGCCGAGGGGCATCGCGACGGTACGGGTGTTGACTGGGGTTAGGGCTAATCCACCGACGAGTCGCCTACCGTTCAGCCACGCCCAGAGCAGGGTCTCGTCCGAGATGACGTCGTCAATGTTCTGCGACTTGAACGGCTCCTCTGTGCGCTGGAGGTTAGTGACAATTGCAGCATGGTCAACCCACAAGAACACGCCTGAGAATCTCGCGGTCGTCCATGAAGCGGGCCTTGACGGCGGCAATCTTGATGCGGACACTCTCGCTGAGACACGCTTCGAGCTCCTGCCACCAGGGGTCGTTGGGCTCGTCGCTGTTGGGGATGACCCAGGTGAGGGGGTGGGACGGCCTGAAGCTGGGGAGCGAGTCTGTAAAGATTTGCCATTCGCTCTTGTGGCGGCCCTGGGGGTCGCGGCTGAGTGCAATGTGGAGGGTGAGCAGCTGGGTGGTGGTGAGGCGCCTACAGCCGCCACCGGGGGAACGGGGTGGGGGCGAGGAGGTCGAGGACGCGGAGGGGAAGAGCTCGAGCGGGATAGTGTTGAGGGGCGAGGCACCGAGGGTGAGCGGGTTCAGCAGCGACTGGGCGGGGATGACCATCATGGGCTCGCCAGGCTGGCGTGTAAGCTATGCGATTACCAAGCACCTGATACGCACATTAAGGGCCTTGGCGTAGGCGAAGAGACCACGGCCGGCATCTGGACGCGTCAGTGTGGGGTCGAGTGCGGGGGCGGGGTGCCATGAAACGCACTGTTTGCAGACAGAAGAGTGAGCTTGTTGTAGAAGCCTTTGAACGAGCCGAGCCAGTCAAGGAGGGCCTGGACGTTGTTATCTCCGGTGCAGGGGGCAAGGTCAACCATTGTGAGACGCGGGTTTGGTGCTCTTGGAGTGCTCTGGGTTGTTCTGTGCTGGGCTGGTGCTGGTGCTGGTGCTGGTGCTTGGGTCTCGTACACTACTACTCTGGCTATGCCGACGGGTCAGGCGGAAGCACAGAACGAGTGGTGCGTGTGCGATGGAGCAGAAAGAGAGAGGGGTGTCTGCCTGCAGTGACACTCTTTAACAAAAGTTCGAGTCGAGTCAAGAGTAGGGAGCAAGAGAGGTGTCTGACACGTCGCGTGCCCGAGGTGTCCGAGGTGTCCGAGGTGTCGGGAGAAACGAAGAAACCAAGCAGTCGGTGGGTTGGGGGGTGGAATGAGATGGAACTAAAGTATCTCGTGTTCGAGAATGCACCAAAAACAGGTCACATGCAAAACATTCGCGCCACCCAGCAGCACGCGGGGTCCCCACAAACGGAACCAAATAGTTGGTGTGCTCTTGCGTGTTCCAGTTCCACATCACGCATCGGATGCTCATCCAGCCTCCACTCTGTGCACACTCGGACTACAACCACCACCACCACCACCGACACCGACACCGACGCCGACAAGCACAATCCACAGTCACAAATCACGCAATGGTCAACCCGAACGAGGACACCGAGTTGTGAGCAGCACCCCAAATGGCGCCGAATACTCACTCCTCAGCAACGACGCGCTGCGCGCGCACGGCATTCTGCCCCCAAAGCCGCCGTCGCGCTCTCCGTCGCCAGACATCCCGCACATTACGCACGCTGACGCGGTGCGTGCGGTCGCGAGCACCGCCGATGCCGACACGCTCGCGACCCTCCTGGAAGGCGAGAACCTCGACTCGGACGACGAGCGCATGTTCGAGGACTACCGCCGGCGGCGCATCGCCGAGATGCGCACCGAGGAGAAGCGCGGCAGGTTCGGGTCCATGGAGCCGCTTGCGCGCGAGGACTTTGTGCGCCAGGTTACCGAGGGCAGCAAGCTCAACGCCGACGGCAAGGTCGACGTCGACAGCGACCACGGTAGCGACAGCGAGGACGAGCGCAAGCCCGCCATGGTCCGCGCGCGCAGGCTCAAGGGCACGGGCGTCGTCGTATTTCTGTTCAAGGACTCGTGAGTTGGAAAAGAAAACAATGAGGACAAAGCGTCCATGCAGGCGAGGGACGAGAGTCGGTCAGACTCGTACCCAAGGCTGCATGGACGCTTGGCGACTGCCTCGTGCAGGCACGGCGTTCTCCTCCAGAAGCGGTCACCATTCGGGGGACTCTACCGCTCGAGCAGCCGTTTCTCGGACATGTGCGTCGCCACTGACACATAGAATACCGCTTTCGCAGTACCTCCGCCCGCTGCTGCAGCAGGTGGCCGCGGCGCACCCCGAGACCAAGTTCCTGTCCATCCCCGCGCAGCTGTGTATCCCCAACTACCCCGACAAGAACGTGCCCACTCTGCTCATCTACCGCAACGGCGAGATGATCGGAAACCTCGTGGCCGGCGCAGGCCTGAATGGCCTCAAGACGACCGCTCGTGGTGAGTAGCAGCATGGCAGTGGGGTGGAGAATGCGGAGGTGGGGCGGTGATCGACCGCGAGTGTGGGGCTGTTGATCTTATCTAAGACGACAAGACAAACAATATATCTGTGCGGCAACTAACATTCTCCCCAGAGCTCGAGGCGCTCCTTGTGCGGTACACGGCGCTGGAGAAGCCTTCGCCTGCGCTGCGTCGTGCGGCCCGTGCGGCTGCCAGCGACAGCGACGACGATCTGGACTCTGATTGCGGTGATGTGGGCACTGTGAACGCGAGGGGCGGTGGTGTCCGTATGGGCGGCGGCAACCTAGGCACAGGAGGTGCGAGCCGGAGGCGCGATGACAGCGACGACAGCGACTTTGATCTGTAGACTGTTGTTGTAGGAGCAACCTGATGAAGACACCGCATTCGATGGAGCCTGGCAGCCAGTGACCGCAGGATCCGGCGGGCCCGGACTGCAAGGCCACACGTGGGGAGGCTGGGGCCGCGGGGGCCGTTCGGTCATGCTGCTGTGAATAGTGGTGTAAAAGAGGAGGAGTGGATAAATAACATTACAAACCATTAGAAACGAGGGATTAAGCCGGGTATCCGGTTCTAGTGCTCTGGATTTGATTCCTCCGGCGAATCCGGATGGGACGTAGCCGGGGAGCAGTGACTGTCAGCGTCGTGGGAGGGAGGTGGGTCCAGGCAGCCAGGTGCAGCCGCCAGGTGCAGCAGGGGGCGGGTATCACGTCTGCATCGCAGCCCTCTGACGCGCGGGCTCGAGATGGCCGAGAAGAGTAAAGAGCATGCAGCAGACAGACAGAGTGGTGGAGCACGGTGGCTGGGCTGCCCGCGTTTACCGTGTGACCCCGTTTACCGGATACGCGGGCCCACGTCTTTTCACTGCCGGCTCGTCATCGCCGCATACCGTGTAACCATGCAGAATGCTCATAACATGACAACCCCCTCGCCGCTTCTTTCTTCTTTCTCTTCTCTCTCATTCCATCCACTCTTCTCCAAGCTCTGTCTCTCGCTCTCTCTCTCTATCTCTATCTCCCCCATCTCCGTGTACTGTCCGCCCCACGGTTCCCCGCTGTATATTCCTTGTGCAGCACTAGATTCAGCCTCCTCACGACCCCGCCAGCCTCCAGCACATTTCACCAATCTCTAACATGGCCGCGCCCGCTCTCGACTTCAAGGACCTCGTCGTCCTGATCACCGGCGGTGGTGGAGGTATCGGAAAGGGGTTAGTCTGAGAAGAACAGCCCGGGCCCGTTGCCGAGAGGCAGAGATCGCGGCCGGAGCTTGTTTGGTGGTCTTCGACGTTAAGCTGACACTGTTAATTCACTGCAATCGCCACGTCTGTCACACTCCTTGCACCGCCGTTCCCACGACGCTCCCCGACGTTATATCCCTCTGAAACATCAACACGTTCCCGCCCAACAGCTACGCCCACTTCTTCGGTGCCCGTGGTGCCAAGGTCGTCATCAACGATGTCTCGGAGAAGACTGCCCAGGAGGCCGTTGACGAGATCCGCGCCGGTGAGTTGCTACTGATCAAATCCAGTTCGCAGCAAGCTGACATCCCCAGCTGGTGGACAGGCCGTCGCCGCTGTCGGCTCCGTCACCGACGGTGAGCTCGTTGTCGCCCAGGCCGTCAAGGCCTTCGGTACCGTCCACGTTCTCATCAACAACGCCGGTATCCTCCGTGAGTCTCATCGCAGCGAGTACCACCCAGAATCAGCTAACCCCCAGGCGACTCGTCGTTCAAGAAGATGACCGACGCCAAGTTTGACCAGATCGTTGCCGTCCACCTCAAGGGTGCCTACTCGATGACCAAGGCCTGCTGGCCCCTCTTCCGCCAGCAGAAGTGGGGTCGTGTTATCAACACCGCCTCGCCCGCCGGTATCTACGGCAACGGTGGCCAGACCAACTACTCGGCCGCCAAGATGGGTCTCGTCGTCTTCTCCAAGACCCTCACCGCCGAGGGCACAAAGTACAACATCAAGTCGAACACCATCGTTCCCCTTGCTGCTTCCGCCATGACCGCCACTGTCATGCCCGAGGACGTCCTCAAGGCCCTCAACCCCGACTTTATTGCTCCCCTTGTCGGTGTTCTTACCGCCCGCAACGGCCCTGACGTTGGTGGCCGCATCTTTGAGATGGGTGCCGGCTTCTACTCCGAGGTCCGCTGGGAGCGTTCGCGCGGATGGGTCTACAAGACCGACGACACTTCGTTCACCCCCTCGGCTGTTGGCGCTCACTGGAAGGACGTCATGGACTTCACCGACGCCAAGCAGGTCAACCCCGGAAATGACATGGTCCCCGTCATTGAGGCCCAGAAGAAGCTCGGCCCCAACGAGCAGGGCGCCCCCGTCGACTTCAAGGGCCAGACTGTTGTCATCACCGGCTCTGGCAACGGTCTCGGCCGCGCCTACGCCCACATGTACGCCAAGCTCGGCGCCAACGTTGTCATCAACGACGTCGTCCAGGCCAACGCCGACCAGGTCGTCGCCGAGTGCAAGAAGCTCGGCGGTGACGCCGTCGCTGCCGTCTGCTCGGCCGAGGATGGTGACAAGATCATCCAGACTGCCGTCCAGAAGTTTGGCACCGTCCACGTCCTTGTCTGCAACGCCGGTATCCTCCGCGACAAGGCCTTTGTCAACATGACCGAGCAGATGTGGGACCAGGTCATGGCTGTCCACCTTCGCGGCACCTACAAGTGCTGCAAGGCCGCCTGGCCTTACATGCAGGAGCAGAAGTTTGGCCGTATCGTTGTCACCTCGTCGCCCAACGGTATCTACGGTGCCCACGGCCAGGCCAACTACGGCACCGCCAAGGCCGCCATCATCGGCTTTGGCAAGTCGCTCGCCATTGAGGGCAAGAAGAACAATGTTCTCGTCAACATTATCGCCCCCCGTGCTGGCACTGCCATGACCGAGACCGTCTGGCCCAAGGAGATGGTCAAGACCTTCAAGGCCGACTACCTCGCCCCCGTCGTTGGTTACCTCACCTCCAAGGACCTCAAGGTTACCGGCACCTTTTACGAGTCGTTTGGCGGTTTCGTTGCCCAGATGCGCTGGGAGCGCACTGCCGGTGCCACCTTCCCCAACAACCGCATCCCTACTCCCGAGCAGGTTGCCGCCAAGTGGGCCCAGATTACCAAGTTTGACGAGAACTCGACCCACCCCACTTCCACCCAGGAGTCGTTCATGCAGATCATGGAGAACTTTGGCAACATTGCCGAGGGCACCAACCCCGAGGACTTTGTCGACGCCGAGGACAACGCCGCCATCAAGAAGGCCAAGCTCAGCCCTCCCGCCCCGGCCGACTACACCTTCACCTCGCGCGACGTTATCCTCTACAACCTCGGCGTCGGTGGCCACGTCTCCAACCTCGACTACACTTACGAGAACGCTGACAACTTTGGTGCCGTCCCCACCTTTGGTGTCATTCCCCAGTTCACCACCTCGAGCTCGGTTGACATGAGCGAGATTGTCCCCAACTTCAACCCCGCCAAGCTCCTCCACGGCGAGCAGTACCTCAAGATCCACGCCCCCATCCCCACCGAGGGCACTCTTGTCAACCAGGCCTACCTCCGCGAGGTCCTCGACAAGGGCAAGGCCGCTGCCGTCACCACCGTCACCGAGACCCGCGACAAGGCGACCGGCAAGCTCATCTTTGAGAACCACTCGACCGTCTTCATCCGCGGCTCGGGCGGCTTTGGCGGCAAGAAGTCTGGTGCTGACCGCGGCGCCGCCACCGCCGTCAACGCTCCCCCCAAGCGCGCCCCCGACGCCGTCGTCGAGGAGAAGACCTCCAAGGACCAGGCCGCCCTCTACCGCCTCTCGGGTGACTACAACCCCCTCCACATCGACCCCCAGTTCGCCGCCATCGGTGGCTTCAAGGAGCCCATCCTCCACGGCCTCTGCTCGATGGGCTTCTCGGGCCGCCACGTCCTCGAGACCTACGGCCCCTACTCGGACATCAAGGTCCGCTTCGCCGGCACCGTCAACCCCGGAGAGACCCTCGTCACCGAGATGTGGAAGGAGGGCGACAAGGTCATCTTCCAGACCAAGGTCAAGGAGCGCAACGCCCCCGCCCTCTCGTCGGCCGCCGTCACCCTCCTCCCCGCCAAGCCCCTCAAGAGCAAGCTCTAAGTGGAGAGGTGGTACGGACAGAACAAAACCAATAAAGCGTTCGTTTGTACGTTCGCTGTTAGCAGCATTGTAGAAATGATGTATCAGGAGTGCGATTATCGAGATGCTGCGTGCGAGCGAGGAAGCGTGTAGTCGGATTGCACCGAGTCGTCAGTCGTCCCAAGCTCTCGAGCCCGGCGGCGGCAGCCTCAGCTGCCACAACTAGTTGCAATGATCACGCTGTATCCATAGCCACGAAACCATGCCTCGTATCGTACATCTATCTAGCTGGGCCTCCACATGCCGCGTCCTCCTCCTCCTCCTCCGTTCATGTGGCGCGTGGGGTCGTCGCCGTCGCCGTCAGCTTCCCGCTTGCCGTCCTTGCCGTCCTTGCCGTCCTTGCCCTCGCCCTTCTCCTTGTTCTGGCGGTTCCGGTTGCGGATGGGCGTGATGAGGGCCTCGCGCTGCCACTTCTGCACGTCGGTGCCCTCGGCGCGCGTGCCAATGTCCTGGTCGGCGACCTTTTCCGGGTTCCACAGGCCCTGCGCGCCCGGGTCCATGTCGCGGCCAAAGTTGGCGAGCAGCGGGTGCGCCTCCGTGTTGAGCACATAGTCGTCGAGCGACATGAGATTCGGGTCCGACTGCAGCAGGTAGTGGTACTTGAACGTCTCGGCAAAGATGAAGCTTTCCATGTTGTCGCCGTACCGGATCGACCCGGGCTCGGCGGTCACGTCGGAGATGGACGAGATGCCGTGGTCGACGCGCGAGTGGTTCATCCACGAGCCAAACATGCGCCAGCCCTTGTCCTGCCAGCCGCGGTCGCCCGTCAGGCGGTACATGTAAAAGACCGACTCGATCGTCTCGGGGCGGTTGATGTAGTAGCCCGTCACGCGGCTCGCGCCGGGCGGCGAGCCCTGGATGTACTTGTAGTACTCGGCAGGCTTGCCGGGTAGGCGGCCAGAGTCGTTCCTGACGGGCGTGTGGTCGTCGCTCCAGAGAATCTCGCCCTTGTTCGACTTGTACATTGCCATGCGGTCAAACTTGGACTCGTCCCATGGCTGCTCAATGGGCGGGTGCAGACGGCCGCCCGTGATCGTCTTGTTAATGTATGCTGTCTCGTCGCCGGGGTCGTAGAACTGGACGACCTCGGGCTGGATGCCGAGGGGCGTCGCGGCACTCAGCCAGTAGCATGTGGTGGTGAACCTGCTCGCGTCCTTCATGTCGTCGGGCCGGTCGAGGAGCTTGGCGCCGAGCCCGAGCATGGCGCCGGCAAAGCAGGCCAGGTGCTCCGTCTCGGTCTTGAGAACATTGTTCTCGTACTTGCCAATGGTGAAGAGGTCGCGGTTCGGAATGATGGAAATGTCCTTGAAGAGCAGCTTGCGCGCCGCGTCCATGCTCTCGGCGTACAGGCGGCTGTATTGCTTGGCAATCTCGCCGCCACCGAGCAGCTTGTACTGCTTGATCAGGTACTCGTAGTACGAGTCGGTCATGGCGCCCATGGAGAAGGAGCCGGTGATTGGTGTCTCGGCGTCGGGCGAGAAGCTCATGGGAAGGAGGGGCTTGAACTTTGAGCGCGGCGCGGCCTTCTTGTCGAGAAAGTCTGTGGCGCGCTGTGCGAGGTCAAACCACTGCCTGTCGCCGGTAGCCTGCGAGAGACGCGTGAGCTCGAGCGTCATGCTGCCGACCTCGGCGACCGACACGCCCGAGAGTGTGTACTGTCCAGCCTCGGCTCCGGGGTCGATACGGCTGCCCTGGGGCAATCCCGACCGGGTGTTGAACGCGCGGCCAAGAATCGCAGCAATGTCCTTGGCGCGGTCGAGCATGAGCTGGTCGCCGCTCAGGTCGTATGCGCCGAGGAGGCCACCAAGGTACCGGATACCGCTCTCGAACACGGCGAGGCCCGTTGTGGCCGAGCGGGGAATCGTCCATCCGCCCTCGCTCTCCGGGGCCTTGTAGCCCTGCGAAAAGTCCTTTCCGGCAATCCAGTTAAAGTTGAGCTTGTTGACGTGCGGCCTGCAGAGGTTGTACTCGTCCTCGAGGCCCATGAGCAGGAGGGTGTCGAGCGTGTCGATGATGGATGCACCCCAGCTAGGCTGTCAGCACTGCACACGGCCCACTACTCACCCAGCAAACGGATCCGAGGGGATTCCCGAGTGGGGCTTGACCTCGTCGTGACCTGGGCAGCGTCAGTCACTGGTGAGTCGGATCGCTCGGGCATCGCACTCACCCCACGCCTTGTCCTTGTACTTTTGCCAAGCGTACACAAAGCCGCGCTTGACCGCCTCCTGGCGCTCGAGGCGCAGAATCTTCTGGTCCTTGCTCTCCCAGTCGCGGTCGCGCGCCTTGAAGGTGGGCCACTGGACGGCCTTGACGCCGGGCGTCGCCGCGTCCCAGTCTTCCGGCGCCTTCCAGTTGACGTTGAACGAGTCGGGCTGGAGCTCCGTCTTCTTCCACGGCTTGTCCGTGTCGAGCGGCTCGGACGTAATCTCGCGCATGCGGCTCGCCGGGAACGGCTTCTCTGTGGGCGGCTTTAGGAAAGTGTCGAGGTCGACGTCGGGGAACAGGTCGTCCGGGTCGATAAAGTCGCGGCTGCCGGGGTGGAGGGGCGGGACCTTGCGACCGACGTTTGTCAGGTAGTGGTCGCCGTTCGAGTCGATGAGGTAGTAGCGGGGGTCGTCGGGGCGGGGCGGGCGTTTCGGCGGCGCGGGCACGTTGGCGGCCGGCTTGCCCTCGATGGGCGGCGGGAGGTCGTCCCAGATGTTGTCCACCGGCAGCCGGTCGTCAATCTCAAAGAACGGAACAACGCTGCCGGGCGCAGGCGGGTTGTAGTTTACTACGCTGCCGCTGAATCCGCCGAGATAGAAGACGACTCCGGCGAGCGCCAGCGTGGCCAGGATGACGCGCGAGCGGCGTGTGACTGCCCGGCGCATCGTGCGCACGCCGGCCAGTCCTCCGCTTTCGACGTCGTAGCCCATGTCGTTGAAGAGCTCCTTGTCGGCAGAGAGGGGGAACGGAGGCGGAGAGCGTGAACGGCCTTTTGCTCGTGGACGGCTGAAGAGCGACATGGTGATGGAGAGTAGTCGTGTGGTGCGCTAGGGATCGATCGCTGCTGCACGATAGCTCACGGGCTCGGCGGATCGCAGCGGCGGCGTGGCGTGGCGTCAACTGAAGAAGTGGGTCGCCTGCGCAGTCTGCAGTGCAGTCTTGCTGCCCAAGTGCCAGCCAGTGTCACTGACCCTGATCCGGGGCCAGTGTCAGCTGCTAAGCCAGGGTGGGGGGTCTGTCGCTTAAGACCCTGTACGCGGTGGACCGACGTTATCGGCTGCTTGGCAGAGGGGGGGATAGCACACTGGGAGAGAGAAGAAGATGGAGGAGAGCTTGAGCGGGACGACAAAGTAAAACCACAAAGAGCAAAGCCACGTCGAGACGAGATTGAGGCATTGGATGGCAACGGGCTTTACAGGTGGTGGGATCCGCCGAGCGGGGTGGACGTGGCCAAGTCCTCGTTACAACCCGCTTTTTTTTTTTTAAGCACATGCCATGTGGCTGCTTTACCGACATGTCAAACTATGCAACCCAGGCAGGACTCCAAGCAGCTGCGGATTAATGTTTCACTCTCGATCGTCCACGGCACATCCGCGCGGCCTGCTGCCTAGCAATAGCCATGCATATGTCACACAGGTCATGATGTCGTCGCGGGGGCCGCGCTGGGCGCGGCGCTCCCTCCTATAATGCTACTACTTGTACACATCCTCTATCTAGCAACTAGCCCGAGCCGCTCGCGCCGACCTGCTTGCGCCAGTTGTCAATGTTGCTGCCGGGGTCAGGGGCCTCCACGGGCGGGTAGCCTCCCATGTTGGGCGGCGGGCCGGGCATCATCATCGACATGTGGCCTGGCATGCCCATGCCTCCCATCGGCATGCCGCCCAAGCCACCCATTGGCATGCCCGCCATGCCATAGCCGGACATGTACGGCGATGCGTACGGGTTCGTGTTCATCACCATTGTCTGGGCGCGCTGCGAGGCCTGCTTCTGTGCGGCGCCCGAGTGCTTCCACGCGAGCGGCAGGTCGTCCTCAATCTCCTCGACAGTCTGGTCCTTCTTCTTGTCGTCCTTGGCCTTCTGCCGGCGCATGAACAGCGGCACATCGTCGTCGTCGTCGTCCGCGGGCGACTTGGTGTCCTTCCCGTCGCCGGGCACGATACCTGCCAACGTGTTCTCGAGGTCGAGGCCAAAGGAAGAGCTCTCGGGGAGGAACGAGTCGGTCTTGTTGAGCTTTGTTACGGCGCGGATCGTACTGGTGGTGGTGGGTTCAGAGTCGGCAACCTTCTGAGCAACAGTCTTCTTCTCGCCATCGCCGCCCTTCTTGAAACGGGACAGCGGCGCCTCCTCATCGCTGTCGTACGCCTGCGCCTTGACACGCGACAGGGGCACATCCTCGTCGGAAGAGTCGTCGTCGTCCGACCTGTCCAGGACAGGGAGCTGCGGCGGAGGCGGGACACGGATCGAGGCGGGAGAGACCGGTCCCTTCTTGTTGCGCGTCGTCACGGGCGAGAGGGCGCGCACGCTGCCGGCCATTGAACCCACGTTGATAGTGCTCAACGGAACGTCGTCGTCCGAGTCGCTTCCATCGCTGCTGTTGAACCAGTTCTCAACGCCGAGGCCAGGAGAATCAGGGTCGTCTTTGTTGATGAGCATCGTCGGGGGACGCGGCTCGCCGTCAGCGGTGGGCGGCAGCATCGAGTTGCGGTCGCCGAGAGTCATCATCGACTTGCGGTTGTCGCCAAACATGGTTATGCGCTTCTCGCCCGGGCCGGCAGTCAGGTCCGGTATACCCATGCTCATGCGGTTCGGGTTCGGCAGGTCGAACTGGGGTGCCAGTCCGCTCTCCACCATCATGCTCTTAGACTTGAGGAAACGAGTGCGGCGGCGGTCGGCCTTTTCAATCTTCTCACGCTCGAAAGCGAGGCGCTCCATCTCGGCCGCATTCGTCGCGTTCTTCTCGGCCTCCTGGATCGCCTTGAGCTTGGCCATCTCGCGCTCCCACACCGTGTCGACACCAAAGACGGACCGCGACTTGGCAAGGCGGTCCTTCTTAGGCCCCTCTTCCTCGTCCTCGTCACCGTCAGGGACGACGATAGTAGGCATTCCCACGGTCGTGAGAGGGCGGGCGCCCATCTCTGCCTTGGGAGGCGACAGTCCACCGTTCTTGGCAGCCTCGGGCTCCAGGTTGCGGGCCATCATAGACGGGCGGTTGTCGCCGTAGAACACACGCTGCTTGCTGCGCATGTGCAGCTTCCTCGCCTCGAGTTGGTCGATAAGAGAGGTTCCCTGCAGGTCAGAGAGTGATGGTGCAGATAAAACTCACGTAAAGCTTTCCGGGTTCGCGCTCGGCGGCCTGCTCCTCCTCGGTCATCGGCAGACCGTACATTTCGCCTTCATCGGCCTGGCCACGGAAGTACTCCTCCTCTTCACGACGGCCACCGACCATGAGACTCGAGCGGAAGGTACGCTGCGCGAGCGATAACGGCACACCGACACCCATGTTGAGGATGGACGCACGCGCATCGGCCGGGAGAGGCTTCTCGCCAAGCATGAATCCCTCGGGGATGTGCACCGATCCAGTCGGGCGTTCCGTACCAGCAAGGACAGCAGGCATGATGAGCGTCTTGGGGCGGAGCAGCTCCTGGCGGGCGATCCTGAGCGCCTGGCCACCATACTTTGGCGGGCGAAGGGGGCGGCCGTACTCGCCCGCCGACGGAATGTCCTCAAACGTCTGGCGCTGGGGCGAGTACTCGGACTCTGGTTCATCGGTGGGGTAGAACGAGTCGGACAGGGACTTGCGCCGCTCCGAGGGAGACATGACGCTCATGTTTTCAGTGCGTGTATCCAGGTCGAGGCTACGGCGCGCAGCAGGAGACGAGGCCATGGTCTTGGGATCGAAGCGCGAGGCAAACTCGGTCGACGCGGGGATCTCGAAGGGGTTGCGCAGGAGCTCCTCCTCAAAGTTGCTGTCCAGGATAGGGGCAGGGCCGATAATCGACATGCGGTTACCAGCGCTCATGACGCTGGCGGGGCGGCTGCCGCTCTGGGGACGGCCAGAGGGGCGGACGGGAGAGTCGTCGGGCAGCGGTATCATGACGGGGTTGGGACGGGCACCCTCGCGGCCGTCATCAAGAGTGAGCGCCGCAATAGACGACATGCGCTGGTGGCCGCCACGGGGAGACGAGGTGATATCGGCGTCTCCCTCTGGCTGCTCGTTCATGATCTGCTGGTGCGAGGGGGCCATCTCGAGCTTCTCTAGGTGAATGCTGTTTGCGCTCTTGTCGAGCACCACGCCAGTCTCACTGCGGTTCGACATGCTGGTGACCCTAGCGTGGGAGTTTGCAACCTTGTGACGAACATCCGGCAGCGACCCAAGGTCGACGCCAGCCTCCTGAGGAACGAGACTGTCGGGCATCCAGCGCGAGTTGCGGTCCAAGTCGCCAGACATTGTGCGCCGCCTCTGCTGCCGCGGGGGCGACGGCTGGCGAGGGGGAGCGCCCACTATGGGGTACGGGCCCGACATTTCGAACATGGAAGGAGCAGCCTTGGCGCCGGGGGCATACAGGTTGGCATGCGCCTCGTACAACTGGGGAACGCCGCCCTGGTATCCCTGCGAGCGGAGAGGGCTGCTGGGAGAGGACAGGCCGTGAGGTCTGGGAGGTGAAGACGGCCCAGGAGGTCCAGAGGGCCCAGGAGGACCCGAAAGCCGTGGGCCAGGAGGACCGCGGCCGGGCTGTCCTGCTGGGAGAAGACGACCGTCTGGTCCGCGCGACGGGATCTGAGGGGGGCGACTGTAGACGGCGCGAAACATTGCGCTCTTCTTGTGGTCGACATTGTCGCCCCAGCGGTCCTCGGGGTCATTGTCGTACTCTGTGCATGTCAGCATGTATACGACGGCGTGTGTACGTGTCCATCAGGAATACAGCCGATGGCTGGAGGATGCGGTCGCAGTGCTCCGTTGGGCCGCACGGCTGCAGAAACTCACCAAGAAGCGCCGCCGCGAGGGCTAGACGCGAGAACTGAGGCTGGTCCGCCATCGTGTCAGAGGGAGTGCAGCGCTGCGCCAACCGGGGAGAGACTGCGCTGGCGATGGAGATGGAGCGGGGTGGGTGGATCAGGTGTCAGGCGATGGCCGCGGCACGGTGTTGGGTGGTGCTGGTGTATTAGTCGTCGGAGCGGCCGTGGACGTGGACGCGGGGCGAGTCGGAGTATACTAGATTTAAGAGAGTAAGGATGAAGAGTGAGAATGAGAATGAGAATGATTGTCGACGACGACGACGTGCCCGGTCGATGATGAGGACGCCAAACGATGGATGGCCAGGTCCCGAGACTTGCTGGCTGGGCTGGACGGGAATGAGCCGGGGGCTGACAAGCACGAGCCAGAGCCAGAACGTGGGACAGATGGCGCCGCCGCCTGAAACACCCACCCAGGCCCTGCACACCCAAGAGAAGCAAGAGAAAAAAAGTCTGGCCGCTGTACTGGCTCCCTCGTTCATCTTCTCATGCAGATGCATATACACCACTTGTCGATGTTCTCTTGACCGTACCAGAGACTGTTCGTGTAAAGAGAAAAAGTCGCGCTCGAGCGAGAGTGTGGTCTGGTTGAAAACGGGTATTGCCGTAAACAGACCAACCAACCATCCACGCGTCCGAAACGGTGCAGGCTGGCGGCTGGACTGGTCCGATTGTGGTCATCGCCTCCAGGACTTGAACTTTGGCACTCGGCACCGCACATCCTGAGGCGGGCATCGACCACCAACCACCGGTGACCCAACCAAGCCATGCAAGCAAGCCAGTCTGAATGATACTCCAACGGCCATGGCAAGTCCGCATCAGACACCGCATACTTATTCTTCCGCGCAAGAGATTCATAGATCATAGATTAGAGGCGGCAAGGTTGGGTCTGGTGGCTGGAAACACCAGATTCAAGATATGAGAGGAACGACCGACAGCAGGCCGTCGATGGCCAGCAACGAGGGAGTGGGGGGTATGTACAAATGTATATAGATATAGATGGGGTGCAAAGATAGCAAAAGGTAAACGAATGACGGTAGACGATAGGCAACGATAGTGTGGGTGGGGGAGGGGAGGCGAGACAATTAAGGAAGATGGAAGAAAGACCAGATAGAAAGAGACCCATAGAATGAATGCCGAAAGAGACCATGTCCAGATACTGTTCAGAGTGGTAACGCGTTCTTATATCATAGCCAGGAGGGGAATGAACACGCCGGCGAGCGCCGCGAGCGCCGTCGCGGCCCACAAATACCGAGGAGCGCCGCCTGCCGCGCCGTTGCCCGTCTGGAGCTGGCCCGTGGGGGCCCCCGGGATGATGGTGATCGCCACAGGACTCCTAAGAGTTGTGGTAAACGAGGTCATGCTGCCGTCTGTTCCGGTTGTTGACCTAGGCTCAACGACGGTGATGTTTGAGGTCGTGCCAGTCGGCGCGGCCAGTCCCACAGACGTCTTCGTGATAGTGACCACTGGTGTGCCAGTGGCGTCCATCCAGGCAGTGACTGTGGCAGTAGTGAGCAGAGTCCTCATCTGTCTCGAACTGGAGCTCGAGGACGCGAGATTCTGCTGGATAGGAGTGAGGGCCGACGACGCGGTCGTGCACACCCTCGGGACGCCATTATAGGTGCACAAGGACATCGAGGACGTTGTGAGAGTCGACAGCTGCTTGGTGGAGATTGTTGAGATCAAGAGCATGTCCGAAGTGGGCGAGGGCAACGGAGTCTGGCTGGTTGCGGAAGTGCCCGGAGTGGATGATACCAACAACGGACCCTGCGTTGAAGTTGACGCCGCTGACGCTGTATTGCTCGCGCCAGACGGAGCGGACGGACCAGACGTACCGGGAGCGCTTGCACCAGAGGAGGCGCCCGACGCAGCGGACGCACCAGACGTAGCGGAAGCGCTTGCACCAGAGGATACGCCAGGGGCAGACGGCGCGGCAGAGGCAGACTGTGCTTCAGAGGCAGATTGTCCGCCCGACGTCGCAGAGGCGGCAGCAGAGGACCCAGGCGTCGCAGCCGACCCAGAGGGTACGGTGGACCCAGAGGGTGCGGGGGACCCAGAAGGTGCGGTGGACCCAGAGGGTGCGGGCGACCCAGAAGGTGCGGTGGACCCAGAGGGTGCGGGGGACCCAGAAGGTACGGAGGACCCAGAAGGTACGGGGGACCCAGAAGGTACGGAGGACCCAGAAGGTGCGGGGGACCCGGAGGGTGCGTCAGAAGGAGCAGTGGACGGTCCGAGCGAGGTGGAGACGGATGCTGATGTCTGCGACGAGTTCGGGATACTGCCCGTGCCCGAGGTAGTGGAAGTAGAGGCCTGGGTGCTGGTGTCGGAGGGGGGCGGGTTGCTTGTGTTCGGACCAGAAGGGGTGAGGCTGCTGGAGACGACAGGTGGTGTGCCAGAGGGAGCGGAAGGAGAGAGTGGGGTGCTGGTGCCAGAAGGGGGCAGGTCGCTCGTGCTCGAACCAGCAATGGGGGGGGTGAGGCTGCTAGCGCCGACAGACGGTGGCGCGCTGGGAGTGGCAGCGCTGTTGGAGCTGACGGACGGCGGCTCGACAGACGGCTGTGCGCTCGGAGTAAGAGTGCCGCTGGAGGGGGCGACAGACGGCGGCACGGTTGACATAGCGGGAGGTGCGTTGCTCGAGATGGAAGCAGGCGGCGCCGGGCTCACAGACGCTGCCACGCTCGACGCGGAAAGTGGCGCGTCGCTTGGGGTGGAAGCAGGCGGCTGCGAGCTCGGGGGAGTAGGAGGCGCGTTGCTCGAGGTGGAAGCAGGCGGCGCCGGGCTCACTGGTGGTGTCACGCTCGATGCAGAAAGAGGCGCGTCGCTCGGGGTGGAAGCAGGCGGCTGCGAGCTCGGGGGAGGAGGCGCGTTGCTAGCGAGTGGCTGCGAGCTCGTGGGAGGAGGTGCGTCGCTAGCGGGTGGCTGCAAGCTCGTGGGAGGAGGCGCGTTGCTAGCGGGTGGCTGCGAGCTCGTGGGAGGAGGCGCGTTGCTAGCGGGTGGATCCGAGCTGAGAGTAGGGGGCTCGCTGCTCGGAGCAGGAGGTGGCTCCGAGCTCCGATCAGGTGCTTCGCTCGTCGGCGCAGCAGGCGGCTCCGAGCTCCGAGCAGGTGCTTCGCTCGTCGGCGCAGCAGGCGGCTCCGAGCTCCGAGCAGGTGCTTCGCTCGTCGGCGCAGCAGGTGGCTCCGAGCTTGGGGCAGGAGGTGCGTTGTTCGAGGGGGCAGCAGGTGCCTCCGAGCTGGGAGCAGGAT
Organism: Apiotrichum akiyoshidainum; assembly: GCA_002973495.1. Taxonomy (NCBI): domain Eukaryota; kingdom Fungi; phylum Basidiomycota; class Tremellomycetes; order Trichosporonales; family Trichosporonaceae; genus Apiotrichum; species Apiotrichum akiyoshidainum. The sequence goes on along the minus strand of PQXP01000028.1, from coordinate 67,996 downwards.
CGGCAGCGTCTTTGGGCAACTGCGAAGTCTGGTCCGAGGAGGAAGGAGAGTTACTACCTCCGTTTTGTGACGGAGTAGCGTCACCAGCGCGTGCTGAGTCGGAGTTGGAGGATGGCGATGCTGCGGCCTCCTCGGCTGCAGCCTCGTCCGCGGAGAGGGGAAAGATGCGGAGTGCTGAAGCTGGCTCTTCGGACGACTTTGTGTCGTTAGCACCTGGCTGGCCAAATGCAGGGGGGTTGGGTGAATAACTCACGTCAGGTGTCGTTTCTCCGATCACAGGAGTGGCAGGGCTGGGAGCGTTAGTTTGGGGGGTGCATGGATGGATGGATGGTGGATGAGTGGTACGATTGCGACGATCCAGTCCTGACACCAATGTGCCACACTCGTAATCCACCCAAGGTGTTGGACGATTCTCGGACGCGATCGCTGACTGCAGAGCGCGTGGATTGACCACGCCGCGTCGGCGCCGCTTTGTCGGGATCGACCTGGGCTTCGTTATGTTGTGGCGTGCCCGCATGTCTAAACCAAAACAGGCCGCGACAATGTACGACCAAGGCCCAGCCAGGGGTTTCCGAACGTGCGCACTTCCGCTCCCTGCCAGGAGCAGAAACCTCAGGCACCGCCAGCAAAAGTAACTCACCTAGACGCTGCAACGGCGTTAGCATGATCAACAACAGCATAGGCGGCGCTGTGCTCACTGTCTGATGTGGCCTGTCGGGGTTGGGGAGAAAGACGGTCCCTCGCCGAGCGGGGGTATGCCAGGGTACCGGCCACCATGGCCTCTCCCACTGCGAGCCCGCTCACGGCGATTGTGAGTGTCGAAAGAACGCGCATTGTTGCCGGCGAACGATGGCAAGGGCGATAGCGATAGCGGGGCAACGGCGGCGGCGGCTACGGCTGCGACGAACTAACAGCAGACGGCCAAACGAAGTGGAAGAACGACAAGAAGAAACGAAACGAGAGTGAATGAATGAGAAGATGAGAAGAGAAGAAGAAAAAGAGTTGCCATGCTGGAGATTGAATGGAGATGCTACTGTGGCAGCACACCCGGGGATTGAGACGGCAGAGGGAGATGAGAGCTTAGCATGGCAGACAACCCATGCGATGCAAGGTGCAAGCACGCCAGCAACCGAGCAACGTCAAGATCCTAATTGCTGCTGTCACCATGTCTCCGTCCGCTCAGCAACCCTCACGGTTCAGCGGCTTTAGGGTGCGGAACGAGCTGGAATGGTCCCTTGGCATCTGCTGCAGCCTGCAGCCTGCAGCCTGCAGCCTGCTAGCCTGCAGTTCTGGACCATGCGACGCGTGCGCGCAGTGCGAAACGAGAGCTTGGGTTAGGCGGTAAAGATCAGGGGAAGCGGAGAGAAACAGGCACCATGACGTCTGGATTGAGGGTTGGCGTCTCCCAGTTGCGGCATCTAGTTCCCTCACCCTGGCAATGTCAGAGATGGAAAGCTTATAGCCACAAGGCCACGGGCCATCGACAGGCAGAGGGATGTCACCCAAAGGCGCGGCACTGCTGCTTTTCTACTGACGGCGGCCACTGTCTTGTTTACACGCAGCATTCTGCCCGAGGAGAAGAAGAATCTGTCCGAAATGATTCCAATGATGGCCTACAGGGGAACGAACGCCTTGTCTTTGGTAAGCCCAAAACGCGGCCCGCTTCGTCTCGTTTCAACAGAGCATCAGAGCAAAGGCTGGCCGATGGTTTCTGTGCGTGAGACACTTTCGCTGCTCCTGCTACAGACGACTCGGTCCGGGCTGGGAATGCGTGCACAAGACTGCAGAAGCCAAGGAGATGGATCTTTTGGTCCGAGATTGGGTTGGCAAGCTTGCTGCGCGAGTGCCCGGGTGACCGATACGCAACGGAAACACGGAAACCAGAGAGATGTGGACGACCGCACGAAGAAACAAATGCCCGGACCACCTGGGCACCGAGTCTGACTGCCGCCGCCGTCGCCGAGGCATGCCCCGGGGTCCTCACCATTAGCTCTGGGCAACCGCAATTTCGCAGATCCACATAGAGTTCCGGTTCCTCCTGTGGCGTGCCTGCCGTTCCTCGTTGTCGAAACCGTCCCATGTTGCACCGGAGCCAAGGTGGGCAGCCGGAGCAATGGTAAAAAGTCAATCAGGATGCGGAACCCTGCCTGCCGGTTTGCTGCTTTGGGGCATTGCAGGTCATGACATGGGGGACTCTTTGTACACTCTACAACAGATCATGGTTCGTAATGACAGTCACACAGACATAATCTGGTCATAAGCTTTCGTAAGAACGCTGTTTCGGTCATGAGTGCCAGGCAGGGTAACCGCCGTTGGCGTGGAAACTGTCCTCATGGACAGAACGAGGGGGCTTGGGTTGGGGTTCACAGCAGTTCTCGGCTCTCGTGCGGCTGCTCATCATTGTCGTGGCGGACGATTTGCGAGGTGAGGTAGTGCTGGATGCGGCTGCGCTCGCGCTGCTTCTGAGGGCCACCCGAGTCGACTTGGTACCCATGGTCAAAGTCGATAAGGCAGAGGCCAGTGGAACGGCGTCGAATGTGCCGGGGCTGGACATCGCCATGTATGACACCCGCTTGGTGGATGGACTCGTACAGCTGGTGGATCTGGGGTCTGTCGCTGTTAGCATACAGGCTAGCACCATGGTAAAGCTCCTCACATCCAGAATGGATGAACCATTTCCCAGTCATCGGCAATAGGCTCCCCGACCCGTTCATATACGGCAACGAGAATGTGATCTTGCTCTTTGCCTGGAAGAGAGGCCTTGAAGATGCCATAAAACGTGGGGACGATGGTTCCGACGAGGCCTGCCTTGAGCAGCGGGCCTGCGTAGAGCTCGGCTTCAGCGCGCGCCGAGTTCTCGCACCAGGCATAGTCATCATAAGTTGAGCCGGCTCGAGTGACTTTGGCGACCACGCGGTGCATGACACGAGAGGACAGCTCGCGCGCATAAGGGGCTTCTGGGCTAATGTTGAGGGGTATCAAGTCGGCCTCGAACACGGTCCAGAGCGCGCCGTTCCCGATCGCGCCGCCCAGGCGGAGGAAGAATGCGGGGCTGGAGCTGTCGACGGCCAGATCGTTAAATGTCAAGTCGAAATTGGGAAACATCGGCGACCAAAACAGGGGCCGGAACGATAATGTTGAAAGGTTGACGTACAGCGCATCCCGCTCAACGTGCAGCAGCTGTACGGGGCGTCAGTAATGCTTCAGTGTGCTAGTGTAGCATCATCACGCTAGCGACGCGTGAACGGGCAAGACGGGACCGCAGCAAGGTTTGTTTTACGCCCGCGCGTGTCCGCGTCCAAGCCCCGTTTTCCTCACCTGCGTGTTTGGGGTCAATGTCAACGGCAAGGCCAAGGGCGCGATGGAGGATGGTGAGCCAGATGCTGGAATCATCCGAGGCGTAACTAGACATTCCAGAACGGGCGAGGAGGGGTCGGACAAAGGCAGTGGGCTGTCGATGGCCTCATCCTGGCCCTCGATTGGTGGAGGCGGCGCCAGTGCGGCCGACAGTATTGTCATGAGGGCCTGTGGTAGTAGTCTGCAGGTGACGAGGGGGAGAAGAAGGTGGTGGCAAAGTTGATAGCGTGGGTGAGTAGACAAAGTGTTGAATGGTGACAGACGGGTGGTAGGTGCGAGGGGCGGTGGCGACCAGGACGCTATCGATGGCGACTGCGAGTGGAGGGGGCACACTTCCGACCCGAGGTGGCGCCCCCCACGGTCCCCACGGCCGCCTACACACAGGTCTCGTGCACAGGGCTGTCTCACCCATCCATGGTCCAATGTTCCAAGGGACACTGCTCGACGCCACCAGCGTGCGAGTTGGACGGGCTCATGGTACATTGGTTTAGAGATCAGAGATACGCGTTGCATAGATTGACATTCTTCTTTTGACACTTAGCTGATGACAGTCCTCTCCATTGTCTTGACATGATTCCCCCAGCTACATCTTGTTGACAACCTTTTTTTTCCATCTCGCCTTTGTTTCCCCTCCCAAACCTACACGCCGCATGCTGCAACGCCAGCCTTACACGTGTTCGACCCACACCTGGCCGCCGTCCTTGGCGTCCTTGTCATCGACCGACGCGGAGGACGAGGGCTGACCTCCTGGCCCCAGGATAGCCGCCACAATCTCGCGCTTGGCAACAACCTCGTCGTGAGCTGCATGCGAGTGGAAGAGCGCGTCCATGTCCTCGAGGGTCATGCCCCTGCGCCCGTTAGCAACGGTTACCACCTTCAGGAGATGCGTCGCTCACTTTGTCTCAGGAGCGAAGAACCAGGTCCAGATGCCACTCATAAAGCTGAACGCGGCAAAGAAGACAAACGTCCCCCACTTGGCCCCTTGGATCATCGGAGGCGTGATGAGGCCCTGTTCGTCAGCACGGTCGCCAGTGTCGCGCTCACGATGACGAAATTGAACAGCCAATTCCTGCGATGGTCAGCGTTGAGCCGCTGGGGACGGAATGGTACTTACGTGCAGGTGGTGATGGCTACGCCCTTGGCACGGCGGGAGGACGAATGGACCTCGGCGGCTGCTGTTAGGACACCTGGCGCGCACGGATTCAAACTCACGCATTGCCCATGGCACAGGCGACCAACCGAGGCCAAAGCAGAACATGAACACGAGGATGAATGCAACGCCGACCCACGCCTGATTCGGGTACGAGTGCCAGTCGTGCGAGTACTTGCCGATCATTGCCGCGACAATGACGTGCGAGGCCGTGTTCATGACGGATCCGAACAGGAGAGGGGGCTTGCGGCCGACCTTGTCGAGGAGGAAGAATGCAGCGCACGTCGCGACCATTTGCGACACGTTCAGCACACCGCTCATCGTGAGCTGCATCTCATAGTCGAGGCCGAGCTGCTCGAACAGGGTGGGCGAGTAGTAGATGAGCTGGGGTGAGCGTCGGCTGTTAAGAGAACGATACTCACAGCATTAATTCCCTGCATCTGCTGGAAGAACATGAGCATCACGCCGATCATAGTGCGCGGAAGGATCCCCGGCTTGAACATGTCGATCCAGGCGGCGATCTCAACCTTCATCGCGGTGCCAAAGGTCTCCTTCTTCTCCATCAGTGCGGGATGAGCCATGACGAGCGTCTCGCGGTTGCGGATAGCCTCGGCACGGATCATGATCCACTCGGCCTGGACACGGGGGTCCGAAGTTGGCAGACAACGGAGGCGAGAGAGGGACTCGAGAGCCTCCTGGTCGCGTCCCACCTGTGCGAGCCAGCGGGGACTGAAAGGCATCCTCCAGAGGGTAGCAGCGAGCAGCACGCATGGCGCCATCTGAATCGTAAAGGGCAGACGGTACGACCACTCGCCGGCAATGTGGCGGGTCGCGTAGGTCTTGATGTTAGATACCACCGACAAGGCTCCCACTCACAATATAGAACATGATAACGATTCCAATGACGATGGTGGCGCCCTCAAGAACCAGGAAAGCACCGCGGATATTGGGTGGGGCAATCTCAGAGATGTACATCGGTGCAGTGGACGAGAGAACGCCGATGCCGATGCCACCAATGAAGCGTCCGACCACGAGCTGCGGGAAGCCGAACGATGCAGCCTGGATGGTGGATCCGATGACGAACCATACCGAACCAAACGCAATGCACCACTTGCGGGAGTAGCGGTCAGCCACAAAGCCCGACATGATAGCGCCAAGGAAGGCGCCAAGTTCGAGAAGAGCCGTCATGATTCTGAGTGTCTCAGCCAGAGATGGGCCATCTCGCCGCCATCGCCTCACCCAACTCACCCCTTGTTGAAGGCCGCTGACGAGTTCTGGGTGATATCGCTGAATTGTCAACAGGCGGCTCGTCTGACCTTGTGCTTACGTCTCAGGGAACTGAAAGAGAAACTGCTTCATGGTGAGGACAATCGAAACGAGACCTTGGTCTGGGCTGTTAGTAACCATTGTCGCTGTCTCCGGCTGTTTCCTCTGGGTCGTCGCCACTACACCCGTGTCTGGGCAAGCTGACAGTCACTTGATACCCACCAAAGCCAAAAAGGAGTCCGCCCATACATGCAGCAACTGCCGCTCCAAAGACGACGCGGTTGGCGAATACATCCTTGAGGCCTGCGAGCGTGAGTTCAAGTCTGCAATTGCTAGCGTTGCCACCTACCATTTCCACCCAGGGAGTTTGCCAACGCGTCTGGATTCTCGACATAGTGGACAGTGTCCTCATGGAGAGCAATCCCGTAACTCTCGAGGGTTGGGATCGCGTCACGCTCGGGCGGGTGAGAGCGCTTCATGGCGGTGGCTTGCTGTCGGTGAAGTTGTGTTCGTGTTGTCGACCCAGGAGCTCTTCCTGTTTCGGCCGATTCGTTGTGTCGCCGAGGTTGTTGACTCCCGATCGATAAGATGCGGGGCCTCTGCAGCCCTCAGGGACATCTTATATGTCTCTGAGAGTTCTTGTGGGGTTGTATGTCACCACCACTTGGTCGACGACCACTCACAACCCATCGAGTAGAGGACAAAGAGCCCACCAAGCCACCGGTGGGTCCGGTTTCCCCAATCACGTGTCCGAATCTCCGCAATCTGCCAAGGTGGGGCACGGGGTAGGATCTTGGCCGGGCTCGCATTGTCCTATCTCCGGTGGCATGTCCGGAGACATCCTGGACATAGGCGGATGACCACCGGAGATCAGCAACGCAGTTCTCGGTCAAACTGCAGTGGCCAGCAAGACCTCGAGTGCAGACTGCACTGCCAGCATGCAGACTGAGGTGAGTACTATCATCCCCACAACCCAGAGCCCATGTCCACCATTACCGACCGAGGAGGGAGCTCACTTGCCGCGCGCGCTCAAGCAAACCTACAGCTGGATCATCAACATCAGACGACTATAATAGAACAATGGCAGCAACTATGGTCAGCGCACACCAACAACTCCAACAACCCGCCTCAGAATGTCTCCTATTGCCCTCGACAAGACAAAGCCCGTTGACCCCATCGCCGAGCTCAAGGCTACCGCAAGAGAGCCGCTCCCTGTCTACCCTGACCCTGTCGCACCGGACTTCATGTACAAGTTCAAGTACCAGCACCCTCTGCCGGTGCACGGCACCCAGGGCCTCGAGGTTCCCGTTGACACCGACGCTACAAAGGTGGCTACAGAGGTTGTTGAGAAGCTCTCCGACGTCCTCACCACCATCGATGTGGAGGGCTTCACGTCGCTCTTCCTGGAGAAGGGTGAGTTGCATGCCACAAGCGGTTCTGACGACAGGCGTCTGGCGCGACCGTGCGGCATTCACTTGGGACTACAGGACGTTCAACTACCACTCGGCTATTGCCACGGCGGCCAAGGACCTGCTCGCTGCAGCTAAGGTGACCAACGTTGAGCTGATCGCTCCCGGTGCCACTATCGAGCGGCCGTACGGCGACCTCTCGTTTGTCCAGGCGCACGTCGGCATCACTACCGATGTGCTTGGCGCGAGCGGCCTGATGACCCTTATTCTCACTTCCTCCGGCTGGAAGATCTGGACCCTCAACACTGTCATTGAGCGCCTCGTGGCGTTCCCCGAGCTCCCCAATGCCGACGGCCACATGGTGGGTCCTCGTTCATGGTCGGCGCAGCGCACTCTGGACGACAACCTCGCAGAGGTCGAGCCGGACGTGCTCGTCATTGGTGCAGGCCAGAACGGCCTCATGACCGCCGCCCGTCTCAAGGCACTGGGTGTCCGTGCGCTTGTGGTGGAGCGGAACGAGCGTGTCGGCGACAACTGGCGCGGTCGCTATGAGGCCCTGTCGCTCCACTTCCCCCACTGGGCGGACCACTTTGCCGACTTCCCCTACCCTCTCCACTGGCCGACCTACACTCCTGCCGAGAAGCTCGCCGACTTCTTTGAGTGGTATGTCTCCGCAATGGAGCTCCCTGTGTGGACGGGCAGCAACGTCTCGGGCTGTATTCAGAAGGATGGAAAGTGGACCATCGACGTCACTCGCTCCACTGGCGAGAAGCGTACTCTCCACCCCAAGCAGGTCATTATGGCTACCTCCCTCTGTGGCGTCGCATACATTCCTCAGCTCAAGGGACAGGATGAGTACAAGGGCACAATCTACCACTCGACCACCCACACAACTGCACGCACCTACATCGGCAAGCGTGTCCTTGTTATTGGTACCTCGTCCTCTGGCCTCGACGCCTCCTATGACTTTGCCCGCGCCGGTATCGACGTCACCCTCCTCCAGCGCAGCCCTACTTTTGTCATGTCTCTTACCCACTCGGTCCCCCGCTTCCTCGGAACCTACAAGCCGGACGACAATGGCACCCGTGTCGACATTGAGATTGCGGACCGCATCTCCCAGGGCACACCTCTCGGCCCGGCCGAGGAGATGGGCAAGCGCATGGGTGCTGAGCTTGCTGAGCTCGATCATGACCTCCTGCTCGCTCTCGAGAAGCGGGGCTTCCGCACCTGGCGTGGCCAGCGCGGTACCGCCATCCAGACCCTCGGCTTTACCCGTAACGGCGGCTTCTACTTTGACGCCGGCGCGTGCGAGCAGATCATCAACGGCAACATCAAGGTCCAGCAGGGATCGATTGAGAGGTAATTGGAGCACAGGCCTGTTAGCTGACAACAGGTTTACTCCTGACGGTGTAGTCTTCAATGACGGCACCGAGGGCAAGTTCGACGTCGTTGTCCTTGCCACTGGCTTCACCAACACTATCGACTCGGTCCGCAGTGCCCTCGGCGACGATGTGGCCAACCGCTGCAAGCCCATCTGGGGCATGGACGAGGAAGGCGAGCTGAACTCGGCGTGGCGCGACTGCGGTGTCGAAAACCTGTGGATCATGGTTGGTGAGTAGCTCGGCAAGTTGCGAACGCGTCCCCTGACTCGGCAGGCACCCTTCAGCAGGCGCGTTACCACTCCAAGACGGTTGCCCTCCGTATCAAGGCTCAGCTCGAGGGTGTATCCGGCGTGCGCTACCTGATTTGAATGCGATTGTAGTAGAAGAAGGACACTGCCAGTAGACTTGGGAAGAAATGAATGATTTGGCTCGCGGCAGTGTAGTGTAGCCACTCGTCACTTGACGCAACAAGGCTGATCCCAGAGTATGCACTATCTCGATGTATGAACTTGCGCAGCGGTGACAGTTTTCATGAGGTTTTCCTAAATGCAGCACCTTTGCCCATGAGAACTCGCACAAACCATGAGACAGTTTGTGTCGAATCTGGCGGTGGGACACGGGCAACAGCACCTGAGGTTTTCATCCAGAGCAGCACCTTAGCTCTAGAACTCACACAAACGGTGAGGCGGTTTGTGTCAAATCTGGCGGTGGGAATGCAGACGACAGCACCAAACCCCGTCCAGAACTCACACAAACCTGGAGGCAGTTTGTGTCGATTCTGGCCGTGGGGCTTCAGGCGAGGATTTCGGACGAACCATTCGGGCGAGGACTTCGGGCGACAGCACTCCAACCCACGCAATTACAATGAGGCAGTTTGTGCCGAATCCGACACAGTCTGGCTGAGGTGTGGCTCTCCGCCTCGAGACACTCGGTCAGTCACCGGGGGTGGGTGAGGTGGAGGTGGGGCCACTGCGTACGGACATACGGAGATGGATAAGACTGAATGAATGTGGGGGCATGCCAGGGTGGGCAGGCGACAAGGTTGCGACTTTCGCTTGTTGATGCCTCCCATCGGATAACAGGTGGACAAACGCTCATTATGTCCGCCACGTCCGGTGTCATCGTCGACGAGCTGGTAGTGTCATAACAACCTCCCGAGCATCCTCCTCGGTCGGCCTTGAGCGACGGAGATGTCTCGCGTGACAAGGAGGGGGGTGGTTGAGAGGAGTTTATAATGTTGGGGAGATAACAACACCACTTACCATCTTACCCTCATCCGCCTACACCTTCAGTTCCCCCCTACAGCTTCCTCCACCGTCAACAACAACAATACCATGATCGTCGCCGGCAAGAGTGAGCAGCAAGAATCTACCTGATCTGACACCAGCCTTTGCTATCACTGGTGGCCTCGGCACCATTGGAAGTGCGACCGCCAAGCTGATTGCTTCCAAGGGCGGTTATGCTATCATCCTCGACGTCGCTCCCAATGTTGATGGCGAGAAGAAGATTGCCTCGTGGGACACCCCGGAGCGGTTCGTGTACCAGCAGGCCGACATTTCCGACAAGGCCAAGCTCCAAACCGCTGTCGAGGCCGCAATCCCGCACATTCCCAAGGGTTCCCTCTTTGGAGCAGTCCACTGCGCCGCAGTCAACCCCCACAAGCCGTGGACTGGCCGCATGAGCGACAAGATTGAAGACTTTGAGACCTGTCTGAAGTACAACGCCTTTGGCACCTTTGTGGTTGACGCCGTCATCGCCGACGCGATCAACGCGCAGTACCCTCCTCTCGAGCCTTTTAATGATCGAGTCACCGAGGAGCGCGGCTGCATCGTCAACATCTCGTCAGTCGTCGCGTTCGACACTCCGGCTCGCTGCCTCACCTACGGTCCCTCGAAGAGTATGTCCATGTGCGACAATGCCACTGACAACAGCCGCCGTCATCGGCATCACCAACGCGGCCGCCGACTTCCTGGCCACTGCGGGTATTCGTGTCAACTCCATCTCCCCCTCCCTTGTCGTGTCCCCTATGATGATCAACGGTGGACGCGCCAAGTACTTCCAGGAGGAGATCGATGCCCAGTCCATGTTCCCCCGCCGCTTCATGGAGGCGGACGAGCTCGCCAACGCCATCCTCTTCCTCATCGAGCACCCCATGATGAACGCCTTCCATGTGAGACCCATAACCTATTCCTTTATGGCTACTAACTCGCTCAGCTCAAGGTTGATGCTGGATGGCGCATGATTACCGACTGGACCGGCGGACAGGACCGTAGGTGCTATCTCTTGTGCCACCATCTGACCCCGCAGCTCGTAAGCGCCACCCTATGGTCGAGTAGACCACTTCAGTAATAGAACGTCCCAATAGTTTCCAGGACAGCTTGCAGCATACGAATGAATTGGGTCAACGCTACATGTCACACGTGTTCTTCTACTCCATGTTCGCTTAGAGCTCGCAAGAGCCAAAGTTGTTGCCACTTTCTCCAGTGTGGGAGATGATACTATCGAACGTTCCACGGCTGTCGAAGATAACACGATCCGCACCAGGCACACCTCCGGTGTAGATGCTCTTGGACTTGAGGATGGGAAACTCGTACCAGGGGCCCGAGGTCTTGAACTGGAAGCCCTCATAGTCATTGTACTGGTGAGGGTAGTTGCCTATGGATGTGAGCGAGGGTGCTCATGTTTGACAGGGCTTACCGGCAGTGGTTCCCCCTTTGAGGTAGCGGTATCCAGCGGCAGCAGCAGCTGTGGCGTCCGCCGTCGTGTAACAAACAGAGCCACACTGGTAGACACAGGAAGACCTCTGTTCCACAATCGGGGCAGCGTGGGCTGCGGCAGCGACGACGAGGGCGGAGACAAGCTGGGGTTAGTACCATCCGCGCTCCGCACCTACCTGGAGAATGAGCATCTTGGAGAGTGTTGGGGACCACCTTGCAGTCTTCGCTTCAATGGTATTTGTATGCGTCTACAGAGATGGAATGAGGTCAGTGAGAGAGTGCTTCAGATTAGCCACACGCGGTCTCTTATGTCACATGAGTAGGTGAGTGCGTGATTGCCATACCAAGACGACATTTCACGTCTCTAACAGGGACAGAGGCCAGTGGGCTAAACCTTACAGAAGGCGCTGATGTTTGGAGTTTGGCTATTTAGGGACATGCCATGCATGCCAGGTGGTGGATGGGTAGCAACGTGGTTGAGGATGCAAGTATCAAGGGAGCTTCCGTGACGAGGGCAGTAAAGCCTTATCATGATATCATGAAGAAGCACATGTGGGCCACAGTTGCTAAGCGTTGGGACCCCAAGAACGTGGAGCTGACCATCTGGAAGGAGCGACCGTCGTTGGACACGCCCGCGCGCAACAACACGGCAGAGGAGAAACGTTCTATCTCGTGTTCTAGCTATGTTAAGATTGCTCGAGCGTGTATGCACCCGGCTTCATATGAGGTGTCAGCACATGCATTGTCTGTGCCATCAGCTCTTGCCAGCAATGTTTCGGACATGCGCAGCTTCAGCTCCGCTGACATCACCATATGTCCGGGCCGCGCCGGACATAAAATCGGACCTGAAGCCCACCAGCCGATGGTCGGCTGATGTCCTTCGTATCTCCACCCATGTCCTGTAACTGATCCCCATTCTGTTCTCCACTCTACAACGCACCAACATGTCGAGCTCACCACCCCACGATCACGATGAGCGACCAGCGAAGCGGCGGCGCCCGCGGGCTCAGCTGAGCTGCACTGGTGAGCGCGACGGTCTGCAGCGGTCAGGCCGTATACACGGTCCTCAAACTGACACCTTCAGAATGCAGGAGATTGAAGATGAAGTGCAACAGAGTTTGTGGGTGTTTTGTCGTCACCTGTCTTCCTGATATGATGTACTGATATACTTACCTCGGTCGATATCAGTCCCCTGCTCGAACTGTGAACGCAGGGAGTGCGTGGACATCTGCCGGCGCGGTGGTCCGACGGGCAATGACCCTGGCCGAACCTCCACCTCGTGAGTCTCGTCAAAGATGGCGCGGGCTAATGGAAGCTCGGAAAGAAATGATGAGGTAGGGCTCCGAGACCGTCTTGAGTATCTCGAGAACCTGTTGTTGAATGGCGGCATGACACCGAGCAGAGCTCCGAAGTCACCTGCTCCCCCGCCGCCGCTACAGCGCACGAGCTCCCAACTGCCTCCTGCCGAGAGCATGACGGCGCAAATGACTATACGTGAACCGTCACCAACGGCCAGCCTGTTGTCTGCGCACGGTATTCCGGCACTAGCGGCAGCAGCTGATATGGTCGATGAGCGCCGAGTTGAGCCAGTGGCGAGCGCAAGCCACCTACCGGACACGCGGCCTGTCACCGCCCATCTGGGCGCCGACCCCGGGGTTGGCGTCAACGTCATCACGAGTGAGGCATTTGAGGAAGAGCCTGAAAGCATTGGCACGCTGGTCATGTTTCCATCTGGAAGAGCAAAGTTTCTGGGCAGATCAGCTGCAACAGAGTGGCTCAAGAATGTAAGCTTGCCTTCTAAGTCGATTGAAGCTGACACGACAGCAAGAAACTCTGGAGGCAGCCGAATCCCCACCACCCGTGTCGCGTGCTGCGTCTCCTCTTCACAATAGTCCCCCGAATCCGCTAAACATCCGCATCGCGTTCCCCTTCAACACCGTTGCGAGGAGTCTCTCCACCTCATCGTTGCTCGCCCAGCTACCACCGCTGAGCGACGGCCGAACGCTAGTGGACGTTTACATGCGGCACTTCTTCTGGCAGTAAGTTGAGAGATCTCAATTCTAGCTAACACCAGCTTCAACGTTGTCTCTGAAGAGAAAGTGACCCAGATCTTCAGCAGTGCATATGGCCTTGAAGGGGAGCCACGCATCCGCCCTGACGAGCTCGCGCTGTTATATATTATCTTGGCCATGGGCGCATACTACAACCTGGAGCTACCGGCCGACGATTCGACAGTAGAGGACTACGTCCAGCTGTCAAGATGCTGCCTCGCCAAGGCAGACTTCTTGTCGCGAAACACGATCGCCGGTCTGCAGGCGCTCTTCATCATGGGTCATTTGCAACACGCCATGGAGTCCGGCCGGAACGGCGACACATCATGGCCTCTCTGGGGCCTGGTGATACGCACCGCACAGGCTATGGGCTTACATCGCGACGGCAAGCGGTGGAACCTCCCCGAAGATGTCATCGAGGAAAGACGGTAGGGAGCGACTCTCGCAGCGTATCTGACTACAGGCGCATCTTCTGGGAATGCTACTTGAACGATCTCATGATGTCGAACAACTTCTGTCGACCGTAAGTGGGAAGCGTGCGACCATGCTCATCACTCATCCAGTGGCTCCATCAGCCCCGAGTTTATGGACACGGCGTACCCGACTCAGCACAACTCGCTTGACCTGTGGTACCAGACGAAGTTTAAGATGGCGCCCATGTTCATCGCGACGCTCAACCACTCGATGCGCGTCCAGACGCCCCCATACTCGAACGTCGCATTGGTGAACCAGCAGATGTAGGTCGATCGCTGATACAGGCCCGCTGATAACAGCTGCGACTTTGAACGGAACATTCCATTTGAGCTCCGGTGTCGCCCAGTCCTGCTCGCCATTCCCTCGGCGTATCCCGACCCCGAATCGGCGATCCGAGCCTCTCCCGAGGTCAACAAGCGGAATCTGCAATTGACCTTTCAGCAGTTTACCCTCGCACTGAATGTATCAGAGTGTCTGGTGCATCTGCACAGGCCATACTTTGCACGGGCACTCCATGACAGCCCCGCAGATCCCACGCGCTCCCGGTTCGGGACCTCGTATCTTGTCGTCGTAGAACGCTGCCACGTATGTGTCAATCAAAGATTCTCACTGATAACAAGGCAATTGGTGTCATCGCATCGACGCTACACAACCTTTACCCACAGGCAGCAGCACGTCACTGGTGGATCTGGGTGAGCTGCCAAATCGTTGGTGAGCTAACGTCAGTACCATGCTTTCGCCTCGGCGGCCTGCATGGGCACCCTCGTATTGAAGACACCGCAAAACGTTCTCGCTAGCTTTGCTGTTACTCTCGTCGACACGGTTATTCGGATCTACACCTGTGCTGTCAAGTCGCGCAACTCTCCCCAGATGGTCAAGAATCTACAGTGGCTCGTGGCTATGAGGAACAGAATGGAGACCAAGATGCGACTGGCGGCCACTTCGGAAGATGTCCTGGTCGCTCGAGAGGAGACGAACGAGGAGAGTGATCTGGAGCTTCTCGGCTGGCGGACGCGCCTAATCGAGCGTGCTGGGCAGGGACAACGCCTTCTCCGTCGCACGATTGCCATCTCTCCCCAAAGCCAGAGCGATACGCGTTCTCCTCTCAATCCCTCGATTCAAGCATCTCTGGGCATCGATTTAACCTTGGGATCCACAGAGGTACCAGTGTCTGACGAGTTGTTTGTAAGTCGCAACAACGCATGGCATCGTCCACTAATTCCGCAGTTGGACCAATTCTGGGACGCACTTGCATCTCAGGATGGTGTGCCGTCAATTGCCGCAGGGGTGAGTTGACCCTTATCTCCGCTGCTCGGCGGATTACTGACATGCTTAGTCGGTCAATTGGTGGCCAGACGGTTTTGACGATGTAGGGGGTGCGGCTGGAGACGGGTTGTAGGCGGACGGGTTGTCGGTGGGCAGCGACCGGACATATCGGTCCGGAGATCAGATAGCTGGACGACAGCACTGACGCACCGATATATATGTACAGACGTTGGTGACACGGTTCCCAATGCATAACCCACCCAACAATGACCATCAGCACTGTCCCCTCTTCCTTCAAGCTCAACAACGGCGTCGACATTCCCGTCGTCGGCCTCGGCACTTGGCAGGCGCCGAAAAACGTCACAAAGGAGGCCGTCGCCTTTGCCCTCCAGAACGGATACCGCCACCTGGACTGTGCGCTCGTCTACCAGAACGAGCACGAGGTGGGAGAGGGCATCAAGCTCTCCGGAGTGCCTCGCTCCGAAATCTTCATCACTTCCAAGGTGTGGAACACCCACCAGGATGATGTTGCCGCTGGACTGGAGCAGACGCTCGAGGCGCTCCAGACCGACTACCTCGACCTCTATGTAGGCAACTGCCCACAATGCTGTGCTGACCTTGCCAGCTCATCCACTGGCCCGTCCGCCTGATTCCTACCGAAGCCTCGCCCCTCCTCTGCGTTCTGCCTGACGGCACCCGCAACGCCGACCGTACCTGGGACCAGGCCAAGACATGGACGCAGATGGAGGCGCTCTACGCGGCCAACAAGGTACGCGCAATCGGCGTGTGCAACTGGAGCATCCCGTACCTTGAGGAGCTCGCCAAGACTTGGACAGTTGTCCCGGCCGTCAACCAGGTGGAGAACCACCCGTTCCTTCCGCAGCACGCCCTCAAGAAGTACTGTGATGAGAAGGGTATCCTCATCGAAGCCTACTCTCCGCTGGGTTCTACTGGTGGGTGCTCAGGGTCGGAGGCAACTAACTTCAGGCGCCCCTCTCCTGTCCGACCCGGATATCGCGGCTATCGGAGAGCGCAACGGCGTGAGCCCGGCCACGGTGTGCATCAGCTACCAGGTCAACCGGGGCGTGGTTGCGCTGCCCAAGAGCGTGAGCCCCGCACGTATCGCCGACAACCTCAAGGTGATCAAGCTGTCAGACGACGACATGAAGATTCTTGACAACATCTCCGCAAAGCCGGGCAAGGCCGCCCGCGTCAATACTCCCGCCTGGGGCTGGGACCTCGGCTTTGAAGACTGGTACACCAAGATCACTGTTCCCGCGTAGCATAACAGAATGGTGTCCTGAGCGGCATAACTGGATGAATTTTCAATAGTAGCATAATGTTGATTGTGGGTGCCGCGCCTATGACGGCTCTTCAAGACCAGAAAGCAGGTTATCCAGCTCCGGCGGGACGAAGAAGTCTTCCAGACCTACAAAGTTGACGGCATCGGATGGGCGCACGGTGGGTCCCAGCTCGCCGTTCAGGAAGAGAGGCAGCGAGTCGAGGTTGGTCATTTGGAGACCGAAGCGTCCGAGTTGGTTGAAGTCTATTGGCGTGACGGTGGGTAGGTCGATGCCCGAAAGCCAGTCAGCTGTATTCGGCGTTGGCACCACTGCTGCCGCAGGAGAGTTCTCAGGCCGCGGCATCTCTCCTCCGACATCTGGGATGATTCCCTCACGACGCGCGCGACGGAGGATGAGGCGAAGGGATCGAGCGTATCGTCCCGCAGGGACTGCGGTCAGCTCGTGAAGTTCAGCACAACCTACCCCTTGAGAGCATGTCTGCGATGCCCTCGACGTCCGTCGCCACCGAGGCGGGGTCCAGCTCATCGGGAAAGAGTCGAGTGATACGGACAAGGAACGACGCGGCGAACGCGGCACAGACATGGGTGTAGTGTGTGCCATACTTGAAGCTCGCGTTGTACTGTGATGGTCAGCCCAGCCCCAGAATATACTCACGTGTTCGCCATGAAGAGCAATCTCGCCGCACTTGAGTGCGTTGTGCATCGCCCTAAGAGCCAGAGCGCGCTTCTCGGGCGACATGGCTTTGACGTCCGCGGCGGAGTGCACACCACGGAGCAGCTGAGAGTTGATGAACAGTTCTGCAAGCTGTCGCTGCATGGCAAGACTCTCGCGGACGAATCCGGACGTGTCGTGGCGCTCAATGAGTACTTCGTCCCAGTGCTTCTCCCACGCATCAAACTGTTCGTTCGCCCAACGGAGGCGAGCAAGCGTTGCTGCGTCGAGAGGTAGATCTGGCGTGGCTGTGAGCTCCACATGCAGGGGAGCCCTCAGCGCGATCAGCTCTACAGCGTACACTAGCCGAGTGTCGGAGGGCAACGAGAGCGGATGGTTTAGCAGCAGTCGACAATTGTGAATCGTGCTATCCTCACGCACGATCGCAGGACGGCCCATGCCATACGACATCTGGTGCTCCATGCGGTAGACAGCGAGCCAGATTCTCGCGCGCTCGACGAGATCACGATCCTTCTCCAACTCTGCACCGGTCTTGCCAGCACCCATTCCGTTCTGCACTAGCTGCTCAAAGGCCTGGTTGAACCCGAGGTCGATTGCGATGCGGACCGCGTGACCAGCGATCAACCATCCATTCTGGCTATACGCGGCGAGGAGCGCTGCTGTCAGCTGGATCAACACTTTGTCTTGTCCTTACTCAACGCTCTGACGTCGTCAGTCCCCACTCCCGGATAGACGAGCGTATTCATGGCTAATATCAGCACCATCAACGGTCTTTCTCAGACCCACCCATCCGTCTCGTGGCATCCACAAGAGCGATACGCGCCGGAGTTGGCTGACCACCACCGTCCCTGACTCTTGAGCCCACCATCATGACCGCGGTCAGGCCAAACAGTGACCGGCGTTTGAGTGTCTCAAAATCATCGTGTGCTTGGTCGTAGATGTTGATGTAGTCTGATGATCCTTGATAGAAGCTGGCGTGAGACCTCGCGAGGGTTTGTCAACTCACGTGTCGACCAACGCCGCACCTTGGGTCTCCGTTAGAACCCCTTCTTCAATCAGGTCGATTCCCCGCGATATCGGTTGAGGCGATAATACGCTACGAACCGGCCTGCTTGTGTGCCCGCTATCGTCTTCCATCCGCATTGTTACAGCGCGGAACCTCCCGATGGGGTTCACCATCTCCTCGAGTGCCAGAGGGTCTTCTGAGCCTGCGCGCTCCGGTGGGGTACGACCCTCGGACCGCGGTCGTCGCCTAGGACTCCGCGAGCGATCTCGCCGGAGATCACGGGAGTAACTCGCCGCCTCGGGCTGGACAGGAGGGTACCAGAACCTTGATGGTCGGTACCTCTCACCAGGCGAGGGGCCTTCACCTGGGGTGCTGCTCGGTGTGCGGCGGGACGGGTTGATATCTGGGCGCACCGCACTGACTACCTGTTCCAGGAGCTCACGCATCGATCCCATCTGCGTCTCAAGGTTATGTAGCCGGCTGTCCGTCAACTCAATGACCTGCCGGAATCAACTCACTCCTCCGACGATCCTCCGTTGTCCTTGCCCGCAGGCTTCTCAATGATGCATTCCGTGCGATTGGCCCAACATCGTTCGCACGGCGGCCGGTCGGCACCGATACACCGGATCTTTGCTCTCCGACAACCGTTCTGGTGTTAGTTGGCAGAAGAGGCAGCGGGACATACACAAGCACCTGCGAACCCGTTAGCGAGATCCAAACTGGACCGTCAAGCTGTCGCAGTCACGTACGATTTACGCGAGTAATGGGCCGCCTTGGTTCAGATTCCCTGCGGTATGCCTCGAGATCCCTTTGTCTCTCCAGTTCCCTATCACGTTCTCTGTCGCGGTCTCTGTCGCGGTCCCTCTCGCGTTCGCGCTCACGCTCACGCTCGCGATCACGATCACGGTAGCGGTCTCGTTGCAGATCCAGATGGTGGTCCCGGTCGTTGTCCCGTGGGAGATCCTGTGGGCTCGGTTGATCCGCACTGCCCTGGGACCCAGCTAGGCGGCGCCGCGCAGCATGTCGCTCGTAGGAACTCTGCGAGTGCATTCCGTGGATGCGCGGTGAGTGGATCGTTTGTTGTTGGGATATGGAGACGGGGAATGAAGGAGAGTCCGACGTCAACCTTCGAGTCAAGGTGGGGGGGGGCTGTCAACAAGGCGGAGTCCGGGCCGGAGGTTTACGTTGTCTGGGGAAATGCGGGGTAGGAGACTTGGGACTTTCCAACCCTGAGCTTGGACGCGATACAACACAGGTTGACATTAGTCCCATTACACCAACGTCTGGATGGACGGTGCATAACATGCTATACGAGCAAAACAGAAATCATACGAGGAGCTACAGGGCCCTGCCTCGGCGAGACCCTCGGGTAGTCACTGATGCGTCCGACACCGACCCCGTTTCTGAGAGGTAGTCCGGATCCCTCATAGGCGGAGGCAGGGAGGACCTGCGGTCCTCGAACAGGTCCGATCCGGAATCAGAGATAGGCGACGCCCTGCCGAGCTCGGTGACGGAAATGTTGACGCCGAGGTGGTTGATGGCCGATCCGGCGTCCGACAAGGGGGAGTCGACACCCGACCTGGATACACCCAAAGTGCGAGCCTGAGCGCGCTCGGCCCGCGCATCAGCCCAGGTAGGATCATAGCTAGGAGGAATGAGCTCTGTCATCTGCTCCTCTTCCGCTTCCTCGAGCAGACCGCCGTCCGCCTCTTGCTGATACTGGTATGTCCTCGATGGGCCGGGACGGGGTCGGGGCGGGGGACGAATACCGGTCTTGACATCGGTAGACTGGGGCTGAGGTTGACCGGGGAAGACAGCCGAGCTAGGAGTAACTGATGGAGCGATGGATCCTGGGGCACCGACCCAGCGGGCGGAAGGTCCAACCACTGGGCTGACAGCCGATCCGATGCTGCTGGTTTGGGTCCATGTCAAAGGATTAGACGTGACTGATGTTCCACCAGATTCCATTGTTGGTATCGACTCCAGCGCACGAATGTACGCCGCTTTGCTCCCTAATGGGAAGGAGGGCGACACCGGAGAGGGTTCGTTCGATCCCATTGGAGAGTTGAAGCCAGCAGCATCGTACCCATGTCCCGCCCGTGTAACCATCAGTGATGGGTTCAGGTGGTTGCGAGAGGTCATTGAGTCGTTGCAAATCGTCATAGTGGCGGACTGTTCAAGTGGCATAGGCTTGGGGAGACGGCTGACATTAGTTGGATAACTTGAAAGTCGCGGTACTCACTCTCGGAAACACTTCCACCAGATGAAGAAGCCAAGAAGCGCTACCAGAACAACGCCACCAACCTGCATTCAGTCACCGCTCCTATCGGGAATACTCACTGCTATGCCTGCGATGGCGCCAATGGGAAGAGATGTCTTGGATCTGTTTGGTTAGTTTCTAGTATCTCCAACCCTTGACCTACCCGCTACCAGTGCTGGTCTTCAAGAAAGTGATCGAAGTTAATGCAGGCTCAGCGAGAAAGCCCTGAGGCTGCGGGTCTGAAGCGCCCCAGACGGTAAAGTTGTAGCGGACCGTTGGGTCCAGCGGGGTCATGAAGATCAAGGCTCCCTCCTGCTCCCAGTACGCCTTTGTGGTGAACGAGTACATTTGCGTGCCGCCGGGTGGGAAAGGATCAAACAAAAAGTTGATCCAGTTTCCTTGGTACCCAACAACTCCATGGGCCTGGAAGAATGCCGTACCCGGGGGAACGGTTCCATTCCACTTGCCGCTCATGAGGGCGAATGGATTCTTAGTTGCCACGCTGGCTGATCGTGTCAGATGTGGCAAGAGGCTTCTTTCACTCACTTTCGCCATCCATGATCGCAGTCCTCGCATTGTAGGTGCAGTGGGGCGCGTCCTCGTCTGGAGCGCAGACCATTGTCGTGTTGACAACGCTGTTGCTGCCGGCAACGTACCATGTCTCCTTTGAAACTTGAGAGAACGAAGTGGCATCGGTTTCAATTTCACACTCGATAATGCCGCCTCGATAGTTGACGTTGGACCCAGTCGTGCCGTTCAGACCCGAAACAACATAGGTCCAGTGGCCGTTACTAGTGTACTGTCCCTGGGAGAGAATGGGACCACTTTGACTGGGGTTGAACTTTCTCATCCACGACGGGCTCATGTTGAACCAGAAGTCGCCAATCTCATTTCCATCCGTCGACTCGCCCTCGATCCAGATTTGATGACCGTCAAACTCGCACCCGATACCCATGTCGCTGGTGAGCTGGAAGTTGGTGACCGCATCTCCCTTTCCTACTCGCGGAATCGCTTGCTTCTGCACATCTGGAAATGTTGTCCAGTCCCTTATCGCAACCTCCCAGTCATCCTCTCCGCTAATGTTGAGGATGCTGATGAAGGGGTCAAGAGGGGTGATGCTGACGTTGAAGAGCAACGCGTTCTTCAGAGGTATCGTATCGTCGCTCAGCACGGCGGAAATGCAGCCGAGGCCGCCGAGAATTGCAAGGAACGCGACCATGGACGGTCTGACTCCTTTGGAGCGGGTCGGTGAGAGATGCGAATCGGAGTCGAAGGAGTGGGAAGTCGAACATCAAAGGGGGTTGGTTGAACGGGTATTGAGACTTTCACGTCCCTCGGGGCCGATGCGAACTCGACCGCGTGAGAGAGACAGAGATTAGACAGGAGAAGGGGAAAGAGGGAAATGCACTCGTCAGATGGGGCTTACATAGCATTCCCTCGGTCGTTGGCACGAACAACAGCGTCCCGCCTCTGCCACAGTGGTTTGTTGTGGGTCAGCCTTGTCAGCGGCGGCTGGCTCCTTTTCTCTCTGAAGCCAGCGAGCTGGAGTGAGCTGTTTTAGTGGGGCAACGCCGTGGTAGGCAAGACAGTATCATTGCGGGGAGTGGTATTTCATAAGTATCTGGGCCTCAGTCCTGGTTCCGGCGCGCTGCCGCCATCAACCCATCGCCTCCAAGCCTCTTGCGTGGTATTAATAAAGCGCACGAGCGCGGGCGATGCTGTCTTCCGGGAGCGGCAATGGATCAGCTCCCCACCGAGCGGCAGGCTCGGCACCGTGGATGCAATAAGACAAATGGAGAGGGGACCGCGGCCAGGAATCAGTACCAGAGGCCGACAGCAAGTACTCCCATGTGCAGCGGAGTGCGATGGAAATGCCAGTGACCGTGCTGCTCGTGTTCCCGAACGACGTACAGGCCACGCCCAACACGCACCGACCGCCAAATGCACAACATTCCCCATAGGTGGCCGCCCTCCGCAGTCTGCACAAGGAGGTGGCGTGCAGCGGAATACAAAATTCCGTGTTCTAGAATCTCGACAGCGGGAAACTTGCGGTCCAGGTCGAGCCAACACTCGGAAGCAGACCGGAGACTCGTTGACGAGCTTGATTGATTGCCTCTCTCTGATTACACTACTTCTGGACAATGCCAGAACGAGCACAGTCCTCCACTCTTCCCCATGACCTCCATACCCTCAGAATGCAAAGCAAACTGTCCCCGAGCGTCCGCCTTGACGTTGGGCGGGCCTGGGCGTTCCAATTGATTGAGCAGCGCCACTGGATCCACCTCCCGTTCCCGAGTTAGACATCCTGGCTCGGCTGTTCCTCTTCTTGGCATCCGACTAAACGGCCTCGGAACCCCACAGCCAACAGGCCAAGAGTTCACCAAACCAGCATAGACAAGCCAAGCCTCCCGCTTCAGCATGTTCAGACAGGTGCCAGAGCTCCTCAGCCGCCGTTGCCCGTTCTCCCAGGTAGGACTGATCTGCGCAGTGAGCTGCCTTTGGCTGCAGTGTGACAGTCACGGGAGGCGAGTAAGTAAGCAGGCGAGTCGAAACAACAAGATTCGCATGATGCTCTCCGCAGGTAGGCCAAGCCCGCACAACTGGTACAGTCCACGCTATTACATCCGATCATACAGAACAACCTACTGAGCAGCAGCCTTCGCGAATCCACCAAAGAGAAGAGCGAGACCCCAGGCTCCGGGGTCGGGGACGGCCTCCTTCTCGAGGGCCTCCTGGTCGACGTACGCTGCGCGGCCCGCGGTGGCGTGGAGCTTGGCGGTGTTGAGGGCCGCAGCCTTGGCGGCCTCAGCTGCGGGGGCGACTCCGGAGGGAAGCGCGTCGATAAAGGCCACAAGGGGGTCCATGAGAGTGCGTGACGGCGGGCGAGCGGAAGTGTAGCCCTTGAGCACCTCGAGGGCAGACTTTGCGCTCGAGGCCCAGATGGCTGGTGTGACCTCACCCTTGGGGGCGGTGGCGAGAGCCTTGGCAAGAGCCGAGCAGAAGATGGCGTAGAGAGCGCCCGAAGTGCCACCCATGTGCTCCTCGATGAGCTCAGAGATGGCGCGGACCGAGTTGACGACGTCCGAGGGGGTGATGTCGCCACGAGCGATGCCGTCAAGCATAGCCTGGCCACCAGCCTGGAGGGTCAGGCCGCAGTCGCCGTCACCGGCAATCACGTCGTAGCGGGTAATGTCCGGCTCGGCTGCCATGACGTCCTTGCAACCAGTCTCGAGAGCCGCTGTGAACACACTGCTGGCAGTGAGGCCCGAAGGGACGCGAGCCTCCTTCTTCTCCTGGAAGGGGGTGGGCTTGGGAGAAAGGGTGGGGACCACGCAGGGGCGCCAGCCGGGGGCGGACGAGGGAGCATCCATGGCCTTGAGGATGGTCTCCGAGTCGGTCTCGGGAAGGCGGAGGGCGGTGACAGAGAAGCCTGGCATGTCGAGAGACGACATGAAGGTGCCGACAAACAGACGGACAGCTTCGATGCCGCGCTTCTTGAGGGAAGCGAGGACGTAGGGGACGAGACCGTAGAGCTCAAGCTCGCTGAGGCCACCAAGGTTGTTGACCATGACAACGGCCTTGTCGTTGCCCTTCCACGGGACAAAGGAGCGCTCCTTGTCGGTGGTCGAGGTGATGAGCTCGACCATGTCATCGATGAGCTTCTCCTTGGGGAGAATGGCAATCTTCTTGATTCCGGGCTCGTTGTGGATACCCATACCAATCTCGACCTCTCCGGGGGCAAGGTGCGAGGGCTCCTTCTTGGTGCCGGGGACGTGGCAGTGAGCAAACGACGAACCCATGGTGCCGCAGTTCTCGGCAACAAGCTCAGCGAGACGCTTCACCTCGTCGACATCCTTGCCCTGGGCAGCGAGGTAGCCGGCAACCTTGTACACGAGGCAGGTGCCAGCGAGACCGCGACGGCCGACAAGGGAGCCCTGGGTACGGGGGACGGCAACGTCGTCACCGACGATGAGGAAACGGACGTTGTCCTGGGCGGACTCGCCTGCAAGGCCAAAGTGGAGGACATCTCCGGTGTAGCGCTTGACGATCACAAGGGTGCCCTTGTCGTTCTTGACGAGGTCGAGAGCGCGGCGGACCTGGCGGGTGTTGGGCGAGGCAAAGATGTTTCCGCCAACGGCGGCGGTGAGCGAGTTGGTTCCCACGAATCCAGCGTCTGCGTATCAGTACTGCGCTCGAGGAGACTGTGCGTCTAGCGCTGGCGCACTCACGGGCAGGCTCGTGGCCGGAACCACCACCGCAGATGAGGGCGACCTTGGTGCGGTCGGGGTTGCGGATGTGCAGCACTGCTATCAGCTATCATCAACCCGAGGCAGCTTACCGCGAGCGTTCTCATCGACCGAGACCTCGGCGTTAACGTTGGCGAGGCCGCGGAGGTAGTCGAGGGGGAGGTTGGATGGATCGCAGGCGAAGTGGGACGACATTGTTGGAGGAGTGGTTTGTGATGGATGGGGGGGAGGTAGGTAACAAGGCAACTGGTGTCTATAAGGCGACGGCGAGAGCGACGACGACGACCAGTACTGTCGACTAGTGGGTGGTAGGCGAGGCAAGGGCACTGCCGCCGTCGGCAGAGCGAGATTGACTGATTCGAGTACGTCACCAGGGCTGGGGCGGACGGCAAATTGGCAGTGTTGCCTTGTAATGCCGCCATTTGCCGGCCCACCCAACGGCTGCTCGAGGCGGCTGATTTCCGTCGAAAAGTTCAACAGATCCTCCTGCCAAGGTGGGGTTGTCCCATGCAACTGCCCCCCACTCTCTCCGTCTCCCACTCACAGGGTGTACATCGGCCACTCTCCTTGGTGCTTGCACTGCAGAAACTCCCGGCAAAACGCGGGTATGCATGCATGGCGTCCACAGCAGAGCCGCCGGAGCTGGACGCGGAAATACCAATGCCGCGCGGACATGAGCGTGGGGGACGAGCACCGCACCTGTTCTTTCATCTTCATCTCAATCTTACTTGCTGATTATTATCTGGGCCACCGATGCACTGACCCGCTGGCATATCATTCGGCGACGTCGGGCTGGCGTTTGAGTCCCCAAAGTGCGCTCTTGCTCCGCTTACCCAGTGAGGAGCTCCATGTTGCACTCTCGGCCCTCCGAGACTCGGGGCCAACGAACACGCACAATGATCCACAGCACCTCACAGGATCTTGCCTCCCACGTCCGTTTCTAGCCCCCCCCCCCCAACTTTGCGTGAGCAGACATAAGGCTGCTGAGAGACATTGACGTCGCCGATCGTCCAAAGCATTTTGCTCTCGTGCAGCTGCACCATGTGACTACTCCGAGCCTCACCCCCGTCGAAGAAGCAACGCTCACGCAGCAGAAGCAGTGTAAGACATCCCGGGCATGCATAGAACATAACGATCCCATCCCCCATCGTTCTGGCTCCCTATCGAGTCCACTTTCGCCGACGATAACTTTCCTTTTGCTGCTTCACGGAGCGTCCACCACAACGTCAGCGGAAACACCACGCGCTCGGGCGAGAAGCAACACATTCGTATGGTCCAAGATCTGCACGCCAGGTAGGAGAGGTTGGGTACCGACTCCACGGCTGGCAGAGGAGACAGACAGAAGTTTCGTCCTTGTGCTTCGTTTCGTCCTCGGCCGCCACATTCATTGTCCCCCACACCTGCCACGTTTCATGGCAGCGCCGGAGAGTGCCAGATAATGGGATGGAAGAGGGGCGGTTGCTGCACGCTCTCTGCTATCACCAAGTGTGTCTGTCACCGGATCACCGAGGTCTGTGCGCTGGCCATCTGACGCTGAGCGGTCCGGACGTGGAGCAGATCGAGCAGATCCCTCCCCCCGGTGGCGAACGTGGCGCTTCCGCCCTTCTTCTTCCATCGAGGGCAGCGCCACTCTACCGATCCTTCCAAGTGTCGCTCATGGCGCGGGGATGCTGCTCCTCCAGTTGCTTGTGTGGAAAAGTTAGAGCAGATGCCGCTGGGCGCTCAGCAGACGTGGTAGCACACGCCCTGTGGGCGCCGGCACAGCCTGGCTGAGACCGTGATCCTCATCGGTCTAGCGTCCCTTGTCACGACATGAGCTCGTATAGTGTAGGTGGTTATCACCGTTCGTTGTGGCTTTGTTTCCCTTCTGAGCTGACCGCTGTTCGACTCAGCGTGCGAGCACGAGCACTGGACCACCGTGTCCAGGCTTCTCTTTTGCCACCCCCCCTGCTGTGCTTGCTCGCTTCTGAATGCATACCAGTTATTCGAGCCTCCCTTCTAATTCTACGCAGCGTCCATTCTTCTCCGCCCCCCCCGCGTTGTCCGATCCTTGGCGGCGCGCTGCATCCTACTCGTCGGGCTCCTTGGCCGGCAGCTCATTCTGCCTGATGCCCGTGGCCGCCACGAGCGCGCCGACGCCCGCGACGCCCGCGGCGACCCACACGGCCGCGAGCGAGCACGCGTACGCGTCGAGCGCGAGCGCCTGCGCCGGCGGCGGCAGGAGCTTGATGGCCGCCTTGGAGTGGACGACCGCGTCGATGATGGCATCCGCGTCGGGCGAGCCGGCAAAGCGCTGCCGCAGGCCGTGCACGAGGACGCCGACCTGGATCGAGCCGCTCACGGACACGCCGAGCGTCGTGCCGAGCGAGCGCACCGTGTACAGCAGCGCGGTGCCCTTTGGCATCGTGTGCGTGTCGACAGACGAGATGAGCGCGACTGCGTGTCAGCTAGCTGCGCGGGAGGATACGGTGCCGGGGTGCGGACATGAATACGTACTGAGCGTCACGCAGAGGAAGATGGCGTAGCCGATGTTGGTCGGCAGGACCGTGGCGTAATAGGCCCAGGTCGGCCACTTTGGTGTCCACTGTGCGGCCACGAACGCGGCGATGATGGTGGGCACGAGCGCGACGACGCCGATCCAGGTGTACCTTCCCCCGCGGCGAATGTGGCTAATGTCAGCTTACGGACTCGTCTACTGAAAAGCAGCAAAACTCACTGCCCGGCAAACAGGCTTCCGGTGCTGAGGCCAATGCCCGAGCAGATGCTGACGACGAGGCCCGCCTGCGCGGCGGACGAGTCGAGGAGGACGGCAAAGTACATGGGGACATGGAAGAGGAACGCCTGGGAGGCGATGGACAGGAGCGTGCCCGAGAGCCAGATGGCGACGAGCTGCCTGCTGCGGAAGAGCCTGAGCGGGACAATGGGCCGCTTGGCGCGGGCCTCGACGGCAACGAACAGCACGAGCCCGGCGGCGCCGGCCGCGAGCAGGCCGCACACTGAAATGTCCGACCAGGGCCGGAAAAAGGACGTGTGGAAGCTGAGGCCGAGCAGCAGGCTCGAGACGCTGCCGAGCAGCAGGCCGATACCCGCCCAGTCGAGCGACGCGAGGCCCGCCCACACGCTCACGTGCGTCGGCGGCACGGGGGGCTCGGGGAGGAACGTGCCGACAATCGTCGCGCACCACACGACAATGGGCACCTGCACCCAGAAGGAAACGGGCCACCCGTACCGGTCCGTCAGCCAGCCGCTCAGCGGGCCGCCGATCGTCGAGCCGAGGCCAAAGATTGTCATCATGATGCCTGCCGTCAGCTCTGTTATATGGCCGAACGCGGGGTGTGGGCCGCATTGCTTAAACCCGGCGAGACGGCGCGTGCACGCACCCTGGTAGAACCCGCGGTCGCGCAGGTGCACGAGATCGGTGCAGATGACCGCCGAAACAGTAAGCAGCCCGCCGCCGCCCAGGCCCGTCAGCCCGCGCGCGAGAATGAGCGTGTACATGTTCCGCGCGCACGCGCACGCGACTGTCCCGGCACCAAAGAACGCGCAGGCCGTCAGCATGGCAAACTTGCGCCCGAGCGTCTCGATCAGCACGCCGTACATGGGTATGCCGGCCGTGTTGCCCAGCGTAAAGGCCGAGCCGAGGTATGAGGCGAGCTCGGCGTGCGCAAACTGGGACGAGATGGTGGGCGCGAGCGTCGGGATGGCGGTCGTCTGGAACGCAAAGGCAAAGTTTGAGGACCAGATGCCGGCGCTGAACGGGCAAGGAGATTAGACAACGAGGGGCGATCGCAGCGTGCATTGTGATCAGGATTAGGCGAAACGTCGGGTGAACGGCACACATGCCAGCGATCCAGCGATCATGCGATCACGAACAGCGGAATACGGGCGCCACATTCAGGCGACCAAGTGAGGAGCAGACCGACACGGAACACGGACAGCACGGAGAAGACCGTCAGCCCTCGACCCGACCCCGGCGCAGTGCGCCGCCTGCTGCTGACTCACAGAATAACCACGACCCGGCCCCAGCTCATGCTCTCCATCAGCGGGCGCGGCCTCTCATGCACGCGCGCGTGGGTAGCCGCCCCCTTGGGCTTGGGCGTGACGGTGTCGTCGCTCGCGGCGGAGATGGACGACGCCGCGTAGTCGTCGACCGCGGTGGACGCAAACGTCGCGACGCTGTCGGCCGCCGGCGAGTGTGGCGCGGACACGGACACGGACGCGGACGCGGACGAGGACGCGGACGGCGTGCGTGCTGTGGTAGAGTACGCGCGTGGGCGGGCGCCGGTGAGCAGCGGCGTGCGCTCGGCCGACGCAGAGGTGCTCGCGCGCCGGGTCATTGTGGGCGCGGATCAGAACGAGACGTGCGCGTGAGTGGATGGATGGATCAATGGTTGAACGCAAGTCGGGCGAGTGTGGTGCTGTAGCTGGTGCTGTTGCCGATACTTGCCCGCTGCCCGCTGCGTGCTGCTTGCTGTCGTGCGAGGTCGGGTGGCTGAAAGTCGCGGTGCCGGTGTCGGGGTTGGACCGATGCCGCGTCTGGATAGTCACTGTCACCGGCGGGTATGCTCCGCGTCCTCGCCAACTGTGGGTTCGTGGGTGTTCTGCAGCTGCCAGCCCGTGAGTAGAGCGGGCGCGTAGGGCATGCAAGCGTTTAGATGACAGAAAGCAAGACGTCGATTGTGGGACCCGTCGCAGTCAGCAGCATCGTGCTCGACCTCCCCGTTGCTCCGACATTGTGGCCTGGGCGGCCGCGTTGTGTTTTTGCTTAGCGAGCGATGTGAACTTTGGCTCCACTCCACTCTGCTCACACCGTTCTCGGGAGCGCGAGCAGACCTTGAATGTCGCATGTCATTGCTGGCCGTCGGCTTTGTCCGAGTCAGACACGTGGGAGATGGCCAGTGTCTCCCATCTGCCCACCTCGGCGGCCGGGCCTTCGCCGCTGGATATACCATCTCCATCCAAATGTCCATCCATCGGCACTGAGCGACAGTGACGTGCCGCATTGTGGGGGTCTGTCGCCCTGCTTCTCCGCTGGCCTGTGCTCGCTGCG
Organism: Apiotrichum akiyoshidainum; assembly: GCA_002973495.1. Taxonomy (NCBI): domain Eukaryota; kingdom Fungi; phylum Basidiomycota; class Tremellomycetes; order Trichosporonales; family Trichosporonaceae; genus Apiotrichum; species Apiotrichum akiyoshidainum. The sequence continues at coordinate 38,385 of PQXP01000028.1, read as the reverse complement.
CCGCGTGCTACAATGATTACATGCAATGTGTCGGGATCCGTGTTCGAGTGAAGTCTACGTATTGGTATTGGTATGGGTAATGGGATAATGGGATGGCGCAGGCCACGAACGAGCCGCGGCGACGAGACGAGACGAGCGAGACTGGGACGGACGGGGACGAGAAAAGAAACGTAGGAAACCAAACCGACAAGAGACCAAATGCTAGTGTAATGCTGACTCTGTCCGACAATGTGATTGTGCAATGCGTGTGTGTGGATATGTTTGTGGGTGGCTGGGCGTGTAGGTGTGGTGTCCGCGCCTCCACATCGCTCTCGCTCCGTCGCCTGCGTCTTGTCGCTCGCGGCGGCTAGGTGCTCAGGTACCCCGTGTCGAATCCATCGGGGAAGAGCTGATCGAAGATGCCGGCGTGGTTAAAGGTCGGCAGCGGGGGCGCCGGCTCGCCGGCCGAGCGGCGCCGCTCCATCGTGACATGGTAAATGTCGCGGAGGCTCGCAACGATGCTGCGGAGCCCAAAGATGAAGCCCATATCGGCCTGCTCCGGGTGGTGGGGCGGGAAGCGCGCGAGTGCGCGGCCCGTCGCGTCGTCAAACAGCGTCTCGTAGCCCTTGCCCATGTTGGGCGGGTCGGAGACGCCGGGAGGGTAGGGGAAGACAATGTCCTCGCCGGTGGTGGTGTGAGCAAAGTCGACGATGCGGACGACAATCTCGCCGCGCGCGCGGCGGTGCTGGCGCGCGCTCGTGTCTGTCACTTCGGCGGAGCGCGAGCGGCGCGACGTAGTCAGTGACGGGCGGCGGCGCGGCGCGTTTCCTGATTCAAACACGTCCGAATCGCACCGCTCGTGCGGCGGGCGGTGGTGCTGGTACTTTTTGCTGCGGGCATACGCCTCCTGCACGTCCTTGTCGCCATCATAGATCAACAGCAGCGAACAGCCGTAGAACCGGAACCCGTTTAGTGTCGACAGGATGGCCGCGAGGTTGTACATCTTCTGAATAAGAGCTGGGATCTGCTCCATCAGGACGTTGTCGCCGTCGCTCAAAAAGAAGCGAAGCACGCGGGGAAAGTCGGACGTCTTGAGCTCGCGCCCACGGTACTTGTTCTTTGAGACAAACTCTTGCGAGGCATTATTCCAAACCTGGACGAGTGTCAGCGCCAAGAGGCCCAATCAAGGTAAAGCCACAACCGGAAACTCACCTGCATGCCACACATGCGGACGCCCAGAGTGCGGCTCGTCGTAGTGTCGCACTTTTTCCGTTGGCTAATCTTCTTGAGCGGCGTGGCGTCGTAGCCGTACTGCCGAGTGCCCATCTTGAGGTCCAGCACGCACGGGCGTTTCAGCCGTCCAGTAAGATCCTCCATAAAGATGAACAGCTCCTGCCTGGCGGCATCGTCGCCCATGATTGAGGGTGGGATGGATGGAGAAGGAGGGACCGACATGGCGTCGCGCGAAGGCGGCAGGTCATGCTCACGCGGCGATCCAAGTTGGGGAGTCAGAACCTCCTGATAGTTGTCATTGTTGTGCCGATGCACCACTGCGCGCTTCATGTTCATCGAGACGGGCTCGTCGTCGTCCATAGGGAACAGCTCGAGGCCTCCGCGCTCGACGCTTGCGTCGCGCATGCGGTTCTTTGTCAGGACAGTTTCGCTGTTGGCGCGCCGCGGTCCCTGGTCGAGGTCAGAGTTGTTTCGCGAATGAGACTTTTTGCAGCGCGAGCGGCCGACCGAGCCATAGTCGTGCTCGTCATCGGCATCCTCGTCGTGGGGCCGTGGGATATGGCCGCGACGCTTGAGCTTTTTGAGAATCGACGAAAAGACGTGGTCCTTGAGCTTGTTGTTTACGGTGGTCGAGCCGGTGCCGCCAAATGAGGGGTGTGGAGACGGCGGCATGCTGTCAGAAAATAGCGCGTTACGATGTAGCGCGGGGGACGAGTTGGTGTGGTGGAGCTGCGGGCTGCGCGGTGAGTGTGCCGGGGTGGAGGGGTCCTCGCGAATAAGTCTCTGGGGTAGCGACGACCCTGGCGAGCCGGGCACCCCAGATATTGACATGCCTCCGAGCGAGCTCGCTGGCGAGAATGCGTCCCTCGGCAGTGAGCCGGGCGAGCGGAGGGACGACGGCCTATGGCGGTCCTCTGGTGTGATGCCGTCGTTGGAGTGTAAACGCCGTCTGCCGCGGTCCTGGAACGAGCCTGTTGAGCGGAACAGCCAGTCGGGGACCACATGACGGTTATAGTCGAGCGCAACCTCGGGGACCTCGTAATCAGAGTGGATGGAGTCGCTCTTGAGACAGTCCATGCGACTGGCCGGAGTGGGAGGGTGAGAGGTTGACGGCGATAGCGCCATGTCGTGCTCGCCGGCCGGGGTCGCCGACCCTTCCGTGCCTGCGCGCCTGCGGTAGTTTACGAGCATCACACCGAGGTACCGCGGAATGTAAGGAAGCAAGCCGGGGGCGAGACGCTCGACCTCTTCGTAAAATATGTTCTCACGGCCGACGAGCGGCTTGCAGATCGCTGCGCGGGTAAACTGGTAGATGCTCGAGTGGCCGCCGACCTTGTGGCCATAGGGTTGAAGCGGCACCGTCATGCTCTCCTCGTCGGTTTCAGTGTCGCTGCCGAAAACGCCGTGCACGTCGTCTTCAGAGTCGAGCGAGGATGTCGACGATGTCCACCCGCTGTCGTCGTCGTTGCCACTCGACCGGGCCTCGTCCCGAGAAAACGACTTGCGAGGCGATGGCACGACACGAATCTGGGCGGTTTCCTCGGTGGATGACTCGATCGTGGTCTGGCCGTCGCTTGATGTAATGTCCTCGTCCTCAGGGGACTTTGTCATGACCTCCTCCTCCTTGACCTCGTCCAAGAGCATCCCTGTTAGCAATTCATCGAGCCTGGGCCGATCGCCCGAAGTGCGCCGTTCCTGTGATGCAGTGCGCTGGTGCTGCTTTTCCTGCGACGGCCTGCGATCCGATGACGGAGAGCGGGTCTCCTTGAACAGGCCCATGCCGATACTACCCTTACGGGTTTGCTTTGACAATGCGCGCTGGTCCATGTCCACTTTGGCCTCTGAGAGGACCCGAAGCGCAGCTTTGGGGAGGGCAATCTCCCCGCCGCCGCTTGCGCCCCTCCAGATCGCGTCTCCCAGACTTGCGTCCAGATGGTCCTTTCCAACACCGAGTCGCACGTCGAGCTTTGGCGATGCGCCGGCGCGTCGGAGCGAGAACTTTTGGTCGGTGGAATAGTGTGGGAGGAAGAATTTATTGCCCAGGCTCGAAGCCGGCTGGTTGGGGAGACGGAGCGAGTTTGCGCGTGGGCGGAACGTGCGATAGCCAAGGTGGTTGTTGCCATGCTGTTGGCCGACGCGGGGAGGGCGAGTGGAAGTCGATGCGGGAGGAGGAACAACCTCATCAGTGTCGTCCTCATCGTCACAGGCGTTTACCGTGGGTTTRC
>PQXP01000028.1:18969-34942 GCA_002973495.1 Apiotrichum akiyoshidainum | reverse complement strand
ACACTGTTACGCTGCCTACTTCGCGCCCTCTGTCGCGATCACGTTCGCGGCCGCTCCCACTCGTCTTTTGCCGTGCTCTCATGGGGCCGGAGCGGCTAGTCGAGAACGGGGAGGCGAGGTCGTGTATGGGAGAGGTGTGTGTCCGCGGGGAGATGGAGGTAGGAGACATGGGGGACAAGGTGCCAGTTTTATTATTGTTGTTGTTGTTGTTGATACTAGGAGAAGAGTTGGCGACGGCAGTCTTTGTTGGTGCTGTCGGATCGCTGCGCTCGCGCGCAGGAGACGGAACTGAGCGTGACGAGAACATTGTTGGCCGGTACGTTAACAGGAGAACGCTGAATAGGGTGTCAGCGCAGGAGGACATTGTGCGCTCGCCGCAGGCGGGGGAGACCGGGAGCGTGCGGTGGGAAGGTGGGGGTGGTGGAGAGACAACTTACTCGACTTTGGTGCGTCTCTAGCTAGAGAGCACATGCCATGCAGATGTGCGCGAGCTGTGCTTTGTCGTGTAGGGTGTGCGTATCCAGTGACGGAGACGAGTGATGCAGAGAAGAAAGAGAGAGAGAGATAGATTTGACAGACGAACGTGGGGGTCCCACGTTTCTGGTCGGGGGAGTGATAGGAGCAGGCCGATGTTGGGGCCTCGAGGGTGGGTGGATGTTTGTTGTGGGTTTTGAAATTGGGAGGGATGCACGGGTGAGGGGAGGTGGAGGGGATTGGGTGGGGGGCTGGAGGGTGTATGTGCGTGTTGTGTCTCGTCTTGTCCGTGTCGATTGTGCAAGTGGCGGAGAAGAATAAAATGATGGTGAGTAAGAGGGAGTGAGTAGAGAGGAGACAAAGTGAGAGGGAGAGAGAGATCGGGCTTGTTGTGGGTGTGGGTGTGGAACGAGCAACTCAAACCCGGGGCTGGCTGGGCATGCCTTACCCCCTGCCGCCCACGGTTATTTGTCCCATGGTCCTCCCGGAGGACTGACTGGCTGGTCCTCCTCACACCAGTCTTTTCATCCTTTTTTTTTTCTTCTTTCTTCTCAATCCCACTTCTTCTTCCTGCTCCTTCTCCATGCATGAGATGTGTATGAGCCATGTTCTGTGCACATTAGCGCGACGCAGTGGGCCAATGTACATGGAAATAAAAATGGGTAACGATCTAAGGCTATGGCGCAGCGGCGCGGCGGGCGGGGGCGCGCTGGGTGCTCGAGCTCCTTCCTGGCTGGCTGGCTGGCTGGCTGGCTGGGGATCCTGAGCGACCCACCCACCCACGGCCAGCGTGACTGACGCCACCGATGCATTATTGCTGCTCGGTTGAAGAGTCGATCACCCCGCTCCTCCAAGTGGCCAGCTGTCTGTCATGCAAACACTGCCACACTCTCTTTGCTACTACTCTGATCGTCTGACCGCCGCAGAGTGGAATAGAATGCATCCCGCAGCTGGTACTGCTTCTTGGATATCAAAGGCAACAGTCAACCATAGCAACCCCCCGGCGTCGAGGACCCGGCCCTCGCTTTGAGAGCGTGCTGCTGTTGTTGCTGCTGTTGTTGTTTGTCGCTGTAGCACCTGGTAAGTGGTAAATGGCCTCAGCCCCAGCTCCAGCCCCCGATTTGCATCTGGCAAGAAGAAGACGTTGTTGTTTTCTTTTGGTTAGTGGGAAGATAAGCGGGGCAGACTCGTGATAAGCATCTAATCCACTCCACTCCACTCCACTCCACTCCACTCCACTTTTTTTTGTTCTCCTTTTCGGGGGGTAGTTTCTGTTGCCACCGAACAGAAGCTCGTGTGCGTCCTTGTTTCTTCTGAGTAGTGTGTAACAACAATATACAAAGCAGCCTGTAGCAGCAGCAGCAGCAGCAGCAGCAGCAGAAACAACAGAATGCCAGAGCAACAGGTGGTGGTATATCCCCCCCCCTCTTATCCCTTGGGCTCCCGTGGCTGACGTTCTCAGGATTGAGCACTCATCACGTACAATCACGTGATGAGCGCTCAGGCCTAAGTATTACTCTAGGCGTGCCAGCTGACCACAGCTGCCTAAAAGATTTTGATCCCGCTCTGTTTCCAACAGGTGGGCCGACGGTCACCCGCAGTCATGTCATTCCAGCACAGCTCTTGGCCATTGCCCTCGGCCTCGGTCTCGGCACCCGGCACCCGGCACCCGCACATGCGCACCCAGGCCGCAGGGGCTTTGTAATAGCTTTTGTAATACACTTTTCTAATACGCAAACGGGGGTTATATATTTTTTGTTCTTTACCATTCCATTCGATCATCCCAGCCACCACCACCACCACCACCAGTATATACATATAGCCATTTGGGGGGGGGGTTGTTGCCTCTTTCATTTCCCTTCACTCTCACTCGCTCGCACCCATTTTTTTTTTCTTCACCTTTCCCCCAAACTGGCTGGCTCCCTCGCCTCGCCTCGCCTCGCCTCTCGCCTCGCGCTACCCTCTCGCTCCCCATCGCCTGGCGCACAACGACATAAATACTGACCTCGACGAGCTCTCTTTGTCTCCTTCTTCTTCATCATCACATCCCACCTCTACAAGAGTGGTCTCCGCACCCCCTAGCAGAGGCGGCAGTGCCGCCTCTTTTCCCGCTCGCCCTTGGGTTTGCTTCTACATCAACAACAACAATCACCTCATCCTGTAACGCACATCCCCCCCCCCCCCCCTCTAGGTGAGTTCCCATCCCATTCCCACCCCATCAACAAAAAAGAACACAGTCTCTGCGTGGCTGAAGTGACGATACACTGAAGTCGCGACCGTCGTTAGTCTTCCAAGCGGTATCCGTTCGCGGACGCTGCAAAGTTGGCGCGGCAACAACATGTGCTATTGACTTCATGCACCACCCTCTGATCTCACCACGTACTGTTCTCTCTTTTTTGATGGTGGGGGGCCGCATACGCAGGCCGTCCCTGGATCGATCCCATTCGCATCCCCACCCCACCCAACCCACCTCACAATTGAGCGCTGACACGAACAACAGCATCTTAGCATCTCTCCATCCATCACACCCAACCCCGTCTACATCACATTCCTTGCCATCCACCTAATCATCCACCACAATGGCACCGTATACACCGCTGCCATCCGGATCGGGATCAGGCCCGTCGTCCCCGCGGAGATCCGTTTCATTCCGAGACCGCTTTGCAAGCCACGGCCGTCGCCGCAGCCAGGTCCCAGATCCCGATGAGATGGACCGTGCTTTCGACGGCCCCGGAGACGACGACGACGACGAGAACGACGCCCATGAGGGCCACCGTCTCCTCGGCAACAATGCGCCCGCAACGTCACGCCAGCGCGTTGGCGCCATGCCGGGAGATTATGATTTCGATCGCGACTACGTGAGTACATCAAACGCATCGTGCGATGCGTGTGGCTTGGCGTTCCCTGTGCTGACCCCCCGCAGTTCCTTCCTCCACCAGGCTCGCCTCCCCCATTCGAGGACTACTCTGCGTCCAACCCCGCGCCTGGCAACAACAACGGCGTCATGCCCACCGAGACCGTCGCCCGCCCGCGAGCCAACCGTCACTTTCTCGGCGGAATCTTGCCCCTGTCTTTCCTCCCCAGAAAGCAGAGCAACGCCCCCGCCGTGGGCGGTGGCCAGAGTGGCGTCTTCGCCAACCTCTCGGCTCGTCCTGAGGGCCATGTCGTTCACAACGATGACGACCCCAACTTTGCCAACGAGGAGACGCAAAAGGACGCACCCCCGTCGTACCAGACTGCCCTGCGGGACGCTGTGCCCCCGTACTGGGATACAACTGTAGTCCTTCCCTCGTCGACATCGCCCTTTGGCCCGCTCTCGAGCTCGATCAATGGCGATGAGATTCTCATCGACGGCATGGGTGCTGGAAACTTTTTTGGATTCTTCTGGAACCTCGTCGTGTCGTTTGCCTTCCAGTTTGTCGGTTTCCTCCTCACCTACGTCTTGCACACCACGCACGCGGCCAAGTATGGCTCGCGTGCTGGTCTTGGGATGACCCTCGTCAAAAAGGGCTTCCAAATGCGCGACCAGGCCGAGGAGATGATGAAGAAGGCCCTAGACCCCTCCCAAAACGTCGTCGACCCCACCACCGGCATGACCCTGGCGGACATGGAGTCTCAGAATCAGTTCACCTCGTACGGCGAGCGCATTGCATGGCCTGTCGATCACGAGATTATGGAGAGCTGGGGCGGCAACGGTGAAAAGTATCTCATCCACAGCTTTAAGGAGGCTGCCCAAGTCGCCCACCGGTACAATCACACCCTGGCCGACATTCTCCACATGCCGTCCTCGAGCGACCGCAGCCGCGCCAACATGTACTTTGCGTTCATTCTCATGACTGTAGGCTGGTTCCTCATCCTCGCCTCGCTCGGCGGATGGTGGCGTGTCAAGCGCTTCGAGAACAAGCTCAAGCAGGCCCAGAAGGAGTCCGAGGCCGCTCAGCGCGCTGCCCGCGGCTCTATCGACGAGCTCACGCACCCTGACGAGGGTGACGACCCCACTTCCACCGCCCCCGGCCCCACGGAACTGAGCTACTACACGTCGGCCTTTACGCAGGCGTTCAACGGTGCGCGCGAGATCCAGCGCGGCTTCTTTGGCATGCGCGGCCGCCCCATCGAGCGCGGCGAGACCGTCTTTTCGAACAACGAGGACGAGCAGGAGCTCCTCGCCGCGCAGGGCTACGGCCTGGAGCCAATGGCGAGCACCGAGCACAACCGCTCGGACAGCAACGGTCGCCGCGGTCTCTGGAACTAGACCCCAACACCCACACCCTAGACACCACCACCACCACCCCTTATGATTTGATTTGTACTCTTTTGTGGCCCGCCTCGCAGCTGCCACACATCTCACGCATTTTTCTACTTTACGTTGTACAACCCCAACACACCGTCTCATTTGAGATACCCCCGTTGTGAAAGACAAGTGATGAAAAGATTAGAAGCAGCTCCCACCAATTGGCCTCCTGGCCGGCGCAGTGCAGGCGCAGTGCAGGCGCAGTGCAGGCGCAGTTGCAGGAGGAAAGCAGTAGGGAGCGACTGAAGGGACTGCTGACACGACTGCCACGAGTAGAGCACTTATTGGCCGCTGGGTAGTACTAGTACCAGCTGAGGGGGCAGTTGGTCGACTTCCTGAAGGGACCAGCCAGACCTGTGGTTCCGACGCACCCATCACATTGGACCGTGCCCGGCACGAGCACAGCGAGCACAGCGAGCACAGCGAGCACATGCGAGTGCGCTCTAGGGCCGTGGTGCAGTCGACGAGTACGATTGCTGTCGCGGCGCTCCACGCCATCTATCGGCCGTCGCCCGATCGCGCGCAAGTACGTCGACGCGCAATGCCAGAGTCTGTCTGTCTGGCACACGGGGCCGCGCCCGGATCGCGGGCCCGTGCGCCGTGTCCGCACCGTCGCCCCCGCCCCCTGCTGCGCAGCCCCGCCCCCTCGCTGTCTCAGAAACGTGTGCCGATCGCCAGCCGAGGTGCGTCCGCCCGCCCGCTCGGCGGCCAATCGACACGTGCCCGTCTCTGCGCTGCGCGCTGCTGCTGCGGCCCGTTCTGTCGCTGCTGCTGTATCCGGGTTCCCACACCGCGGGCCCGCCGCCAGAGGTCGAGCTGATCGAGTGTCGGCGAGGCCCGTGTCCGGCTCGAGGCACATGCATCGTCGTTCCGCGAGTCGTGCAAGTGCCACAGACAAACCCCAGTCGCTACTCGCCCGCTCGCGGTCCAGCCGACGCCGTCCCCGTTCCCTCGGCGCGGCCGCACATGCCGCCGTGCCGGTCCCGCGGCCCGGCGCTGCACCACGCGCGGTCGACTGGCTCCGCAGACGAAACATGGCGCGCCATACAGCGGCACTGCATGTACATGTACGGTATGCGCCTCTGGCCTCTGCGGCGCGAGTATTACAACGGACACTTTGGTTACGGCAACGGGTTGCTGTTCCCAGGCAGGCGGGTGCGCGCTGGTGCGCGCTGGTGCAGCGCCATTTCGGCATATGGGCAGTCCGCCCCCCCGCCGCGCGCGCCGCAGAACGTATCGTGCATGGTGCACCGCTTCAGTGCACGCGTAGCCGCGTGGCCGCGCCATCACGTCGGCGCGCAGGCCTTGGGGACTGGAAACATTGCAATCTCGCCCTTCGCGCGCGTGGCAGCCCCATCTGCGCTAGAATCGCCTCGCGACAGAGCGGCACTGGTGAGGGCAGCCTGCAGCGGCAGAATGTCCATTACCACACCAATACGGATGGGGGCGATGAGAGCGATGCATTTCGAGGCAATGCGGTCAACGGCATGCTCGGGGCGAGAGCGGAGGCTGCAGAACCCGTATCCCAAGTACGACTAGGACAGCGGCGCAGCCCCAGACCGCGCTCGTCGTCACGTTGGACTGGCGCTCTTCACAGCATCCTTCCAGACACATACTGAGATTGTGTGTGGTCTTGGGGGCATACAGTGTAGGATGAAGATATAAAGCCCCCAGTGTAGCGCTGCAAATGAGGTCCCCGGCGCCCTCCTCTCACCTCGCCACACAAGCACGCACGCGTCAAATCCCCCCTCGTCATGTTCAAGCCGGCCATGCTGCTCGTTGCGTCGCTGGCCGCCTGTGCCGCAGCCACCCCCATCCCGGACGACGCTTCAGCCCACCTTGACCGTGCCGCTCGCGACAACTTTACTGATCCCAACAAAGTGGTAGATGACGGCGGTGTCTGCTGGGGAAACCGGGTCACCTGGATCTCGCAGGTCAAGAACAGTCCCGGTACTCCCTCCATCCTCAGTACGTGCGGTCCTGTAATCTGCAGCAGCGTAAAGTGTACTTGCTGATTGATTGCCAGTCTGCGCCGATACCAGCAACAATCTTTTCCTCGGCGCAAAGGACAGGTACGGCAACCGTGCGACGCGCGGGTACGATCCGGACGGCTTTGCCGAGGCCGTCCAGTTTGCCTGCAACGACACACCAAACTGCGACTACACCAAGTTTCAAGGCATCGGCATTCCTCAATAGACGACCCATCCTCGGCAGCTTTCCCATCAGCCGCAATGTTGCGCAAGACTGCATGGAGGGAATCAGTAGTGTTACCCCGGCGCTGTCCACAGCAGCGGGGTGTCGGAATGCAGGACCCGTTAATGAGCAGGCGCAAGTGGCAAGACGGCGGCGGACAGCATGGGGCGGAGGCCACGCGTCGCCACATTCACGCTCACGAGCGACTGGCGACTCTGCTAACCTGGTATCGTCTCTGTACTGTTGACTGCATACGGTGCCGCACTGTGGATATTGGTCGAATGGACGGCCTGCACGCCATGCGTCGGGGACCCGGGCACATGCCGGAGCGTCGAGGCACCGAGTCGGCAGTGTCTGGCCCGCAGTTTGTGGCACGGGCCTGGCCGCGGCGGCGCCGTGTCGCCTCGCCGCGTGGTCTCAGTCTCAGCCTCGGTCTCGACCACGGAGCGCAGCAACAACCACTGAAAGTAGATCAGACAATGTATACATTTGTGGTGTTTTTGTGTTTGACAGGTTTTATAGCAGACGGGGTGAATGATAACCAAAGTAAAGTGGAGTGGACAACGGGGTAGAGGGGTGAACAACGGCGTGCGGCAACGTGGGGAGAGTGGAGGGGAGGGGAATGGATCTCGATGCGGCGGAGGGCGGCAGGAAAGAAGACAACAAGCGTGCCGACGACGCCCGTACTCGTGCGTTTCCGCAGACGACAACACAGCAGCTACTGCTCGCCCGAAACGAGACGGGCGAGGACACTTGCGTGAGCTGGAGAGGTAGGGCATACCTACGACCATGTGCTATTCTTCGCTTCGGCGGGTTTGGCGGTGTCTGTCGCGAGTCCGCGACTGCGCGCCCAGACAGAGTACTCCTCGTACGATGCCTTGGCCTTTACGCTACCATACACCTTCATCGAGATGCTGTTCCACACCTCGTCGCCGACGCTGACGGTGCCGCGGTATCCGGCCTTGTGGATCAGGCTCGTGACTGCTTCCTCGCGGCCCCACCCTTGCTCAGGGGCCACGTCGGGCAGGTACGTTGCCGAGAGCGTGCGGCCGGTGGACGGGTGCGGGAACGTGATGTGGATACCGTGCACGCCGGGCGTCCAGCTCAGCGGCGTAGCGACGGGCGTAAAGGGCGTCAAGAGCGAGACGGAGACGGACAGGGACGAGAGCTCGGAAGAGCGGATAGGGCTGAAACGGTGGTCGTCTAATGCGGCGACCAGGGCGTACTCTGCTATTCCAGTGTCCAGACGCATAGGGCTAAAGTTGCCAATACACCCGCGCAAGGCATGCTTCTTGTTGCCCCGGACACTGTTCCAGGTCACAAAGAGCGCGCTGCTGTCAGTCCGGTTCATGAGGGCGGGGACCGGTTATCCGTCAGTGCGGTGAGGGCGGCACTGCGCGGCAGCGGCGCGCCAGTGTGCGGCACGAAGCGGCGCAGCAACCACGTAGGCAGCTCGGTCATGTTAACAAGATAACTCACTACTTGTCCTTGCCGTTCTCAAACGGCGGGGCGACATGTTCGCGCGCGGCAAGCTTTGCGGCCAGACAGTCAAAGGCGTACATTGCATGGAGCGTCGTGCATATCTCTTCGACGGGCGTGGCCGGGACGGTGGTGTTGGGTGTCGCGGCGCCGGAGGGAGTTAGCGCCGGCGTTGGGCCAGGGGTGCCGTTCGCAGATGGCGAGGACGACGGGAGGGGCATCGTGCTAGCTGTTGCTGTTGGCGGGGAGCTGGTGGATGGCGGGATGGATGGGTGGCAAAGGGGGGGGGGGGCTATCTCTGGGGTCTGGAGGGAGGCGCTGGAGGCGGCGCCGACGGAGAGAGTGGAGGTTGAGGGTGTGGGCCGTGTGGGGGTGGGGAAGCCGCTCGCAACGGGATTGGGGAGGCGATATGAGATGAGATGAGGAGAGAAGTCAAGTAGCAAAATGGGAGTCTTACAGCGGTGTTGTGCCCGCGAGAGGGGGCGACGACGAGGAGGCTGGCGCTGATGTACTACTGTGTGCGACCTTGCCCAGCTTAGTAACGACGGGAGAATATCGGTGAGCTTGTCGCGGATCGCTCCAGTTGGGCCCTCTTTGGCTGTTGTTGTGGTTGCTGCTGCTGCCGACGGGGAGGAGTCCAAGGGTGCGGATCCCCACCGCGGGCCCCTGTATCCTGTAAGCTAAAGGTGGTGGCGAGCAGTGGAGGGGTGGTGGCAGCGGGCTGTGGGGTGGTGGTGAGGGTGGGTTTGATGATGAGCGGGAGCACGGTCGCTGTTCAGTCGTCACTCATCAAGCCGGAACACGCAGGGTGGCGGAAGAATCCACGCGACACGCACGTGTTCCATGCATGGCAAAATACTCCCGCCGTGACCGCGACGCGCGCCACTGTGCCCTCCCTTGCCTTTGCTTTCCTTTCGTGTCTTCCCTGGCCGCCATTGCCCCGATGGACGCGACGAGGGATCAAGGACACCAAATGTCACCCCTCCAATAACTATCCCCCCTCCCCCTCTGCTCGCCATCAACAAACAGCCTCTCATTACCCACCTCCCCCTCTCGGTAGCCACTGCCCCCGAGCACGTCCTCTTTCTGTCCCCTCTTCTCCACTTTGGCTCCTTACCCATCACTCTACTCTATTCCTCGACGCGTCGGGCAAGATTTCGACGCGTCCTAAGCAGCAGCACCACCAACAGTCTCTTCCCTGCGCTGCAGATCTGATCTGAGACAACCGAACAAACACCAACACAAACACAAACCGCGACACCACAACCCCCACCGACAATGGCCACCTCCCCCAACTCGAAGCGCGCCTCGCGCCCCGCCACCGAGCTCACCACCGCCGACATCTACGGCACCCGCCACGGTATCCCCGACGACGTCCAGGCCGCGCTTCAGAACGTCGGCAGGCGGAACCGCCAGAGTGAGTAGCTTGTGGCCAGTGTGCTGAGCAGATCTGCTTCGCAGCACAATGCATGGCTACGGAGTAGTACTGGGCGGAGCGGAGCCGAGCGGCTTTGCGGAAGGACAAGCCCAGTCGCTACTCCGTCTTCCCCGCCCCACCTGTACTCCACGCCCCCTAGGACGCGCTAACATTCCAGTGGTCTCGATGGGCCGCCCCCTCGTCCCGACCCAGTCTCTCCCCGTCTTCCACTCTCCGCACTTTCAGCACGGCCCGTCGCAGAGCTCTGGCTTGATGACCGAGCGCGACACGTACGCGCGCGCCGAGAGCCTCATCAACAAGGAGCAGTGGCGCAACCACGAGATCCAGCCCTACGCCTCGACGGTCGACGCGCTCGACCTCGCGCCCTCGACGCGCGCCGAGCTCAACCGCCGCCTCCGCTTCGACCCCTCGGGCGAGATTGTCTGCGAGCGCGAGCGCGGCCAGAAGCGCGGAGAGTCCCCCAACGACACGGACACGGACGTCGACACCATCCGCCCCGGCGGCGCCGCGATGCTGCCCCCGCCCGTCCCTTCGTCGTCTGGAGCAGCAGCCGCGACAGCAGACTTTCCTCCCGTGTTCGCCAGCTCGGACATTTCCCAGCCGGAACTCTTCTCCGGCATGCCGCCCCCGCCCGTCCCGGACCGCACGACCCGCGCCCTCCCGCGCCGCGGCAACTTTTCCAAGACCGTCTCCGCGCCCGTCGGCCGCCTCGGCACCTGGTCCGGCATGGAGGTCGACGCTGCGACTGGCTTTGCGGGCTTTAACCGCCCGGCACCCCGCGCCGGCGCTGCTGGCGCTGCTGGCCCCGCGCCGGCGACGTCCGGCATCGTGGCGGCTCCGTTCACGTCCGGCTTTGGCGGCTTCTCGCCGGCCGTTTCGTTCGCGGCGCCGCAGGAGGCGGACGAGGAGGACGGATTCGACGTCGCGGAGTGGGCCGCCGACGAGGCCCTCTAGCTGCCGGAGAGAGAGAAGGAAGGCGGCCTGACGCGAGAGAGGGGAACCGGCAAGGAGAGACCCGCGTACGCGGCAGAGACGAGAAGGGGGGAGGACAGTCGCTTTGACCGCTCTTTTTTTTTTTCTATACTTTTTTACTGCAGAGACGGACCAGCGCCCCCGGCCACGGGCTCCTTGTCGCTTGACCTCGATATCCCTCGAGCGCTCGTATCGGGGGCCGGCGGCCGCGGTGCGCTTTGGCTGCTCTTTCCGCGTCGCGTCGCGCTTGGTTTGTTTCGTGTTTCGCGCCACTTTGCTTCGCTCCACTTCGCCTCGCTTCGTTTCGTTCCGTAGGCGCAGAGGACTCGACCGCAGCCGTAGCTGTAGTTCCATATGGGCCTAGCCCTTGTACATAGCATGATGATATTGTTGCGCACATCCGAGCTCGAAGCAACGCCCCAGTAGATTATTGTCCCGGTCATTGGCACCTCCCCCTTCCCCCGGCCTGCTCCGGCGCCGGCACCTGCACCCGCTTGGTCGTCATAAAGCAAGCTATTCATAAGAGTAGAGTGGTACAGGCAGACTACAGACTTGGTCGCCCGCCCATGCGCGGGCTTTTCGACCGACAACCGCAACAAGTTTACCAGCCGAACCAGCGGCGGAAGGCGCCAAGGGGCCCGCCCTCGTTGTCGCCGTTGTTGTTGTTGGTGTGGCCATGGTACTGATTGTTGTTGTTGTTGTCCTGGTTAGGAATGTTGTTAAAGTCAAAGTCCTCGGCGGGGATCTCATCCTCGTACGCGTCCCTCATGCGGACATCGGCGCCACGAGCGCGGCGCTCGGTGATCGCAGCCCGCGGCCAGCCGAGAGGAATGTTCGGGATAGATGGTGTCGAGTCACGCTCTAGGGGGTGCCCGCTAGCCTGCTGGCGGGGGCGGGACGGGCCAGCCTCGGGTTGGGCGTTGAGCTGCTGCCACAGAGAGTGGTGGCTGTCGGGTTGGCGGTTGCGCGGCAAACCGGCGTCCGACTCGGAGGTCGACGCACGGCGCTCACGAAGGAAGACGGGGCTGATGAGCGTCTCGCCTTCGGGGAGGGCGTTGTAAGGGGGAGGTGGCGACGGGGTGGTGCGGCTGTACGGCCGCATGCGCATGTAGTCTTCGTACTCCAGGGGCGGTGGTGAGCCGGGGTCCGAGTTGCGCCGCGCGGGAATCCGAACCGGTGCAGGACGGAGGTGGGTTGGCAGCGCGGCGGTGATGATTGGGTAAATAGGGAACTCGTAGCGAGGGGGAGTGCCGGGGTCCTCGGAGGTGGCAAGAACTTGGTTGATTGACTGGGTGTGTGCTGCGGGGGGCGGGGTGAGAGGCGCGTCACGAGGGATAGGACTGGCAGCAAGGCGGAGGCCGAGCGCGTTAGTCGCGCCAGCAGTGGGGGGCTCGAGGCTCGTAGCGCGCGATGGGGTAGCCGCACGCGAGGGACCAGCAGCAGACCGGCCAACTTGCGGGACGTGCACACGACGACGGATGTCGCTCGACGCGCGACGGGTAGGCAGGCGCCTCGAATGAGCCGAGATCGAGTCGGGCTGGCGGCGGCGGTGCGCAATTTCGGGGCGCTCCTCACGGGCACGAGCACGCTGACGGGCCTGCGCGCGGTAGCGTTCCTCTGCCTCGCGCGCGGCAGTTTGGGCCTCCTGCTCGGCCTGCTGTGCTGCAAGGTGGGCGAGGTGAGCCTCGAACGCAGCCTGCGCCTGGACGGCCTGGTGGGCAAGGTCGGCCTCTTCGGCGAGACGCTCCTCCTCAGCGAGGAGGGCGGCGCGAACGGCCTCACGGTTGCGCTCAGCGACGAACGCCTTCACAGCGGCCTTCTTCTCGCGGCGCGAGACGAGATGGAACTTGATGCTAGACGCAAAGCTTTCCATCGCGGCAATGTGCTGCGCACGACGAGCGGCATTGCGGCGCGACGCCTCTGGGAACTCTGGTTTCTTGGCCACCTTGATTGTCTCCCTGAGGGACTCATTGGTGCGTTTGAGTGGACGGTAAGGGGTGATCAGATCAAACGAAGGCGACCGGGAGCGATGAGGGGAAGAGGGTGCAGTTGGAAGAGAGGCCGAGGACGAACGGGAGTAGGAGAGAGATGGTTGGTCGCCGAGCGCGGCGTCGATCATCTCGTCGTCGAGCTCCAGCATGTCCACATCATCAGAGGGGGGAGGGAGAAGGTTCTCGACCTCCTCGTCGTCAGGCGTGGGCGTCTGGCGTCGATGCGCCGGGTGGACCAAGTGGCGACTGGCCATGCGCAGGCGCTCGTCAGCACGCTTTACGGCCATACACTCGGCCGTCGCGCGCTCCTCGGCATCACGCGCCGCCTGGGCAGACTCGTCGGCGGCACGGTCGTCACGATATTTAGCTTCGGCGGCCGCAGCCTTCCCCATGTAGCGCTCACGAGCCCTCTTGATCACACCAACGCGCGCGCGCTGGCGGGCAAGGCGATCACGTAGAGCAGCACCATAAATCGCGCCAGTCACAATCGGGGTGTAGGTTCCGACATGAACAAATTCGTGAAGCGGTGACCGCTTCGGGCGGTGGAGCGAGAGCGGACGGGGAGCGGCGAGGCGCGGCGGTGCTTTGCGCGGTGGCAGACGGAGGTGAGCACGAGAAGGAATAAGGGATGTCGGCGAGCGACGGTGCAGGTGGGAGCGCTCTGGCGCCACTGAGGGCGGCGGACGTTTCGGGCTGTCGCGCTTCTTGTGCAGAAGTGCGCGCTGCGTTTCTTTGAACCTCGGAAGGTTCGTCTCGTACCGCTGACGGACAGCTGTGGAAGGACGCTCGAGCTTGGATTTTGAAGAAGGTTGCTCAGCAAGGCGAGAGACTGCCTTGCGCTTACGGGGGGGAGCGGCGTGTACGGAAGATGTAGGGGTAATCTCTGGAGCAACTTGGTCGTCGTCGTCTCCAAAGGGCACCCGCTGAACAGGCCCAGGAACCCGGTACGCAGGTCCATCGGTGTCCATGGGCTCACCAACAGAGAGTCGCGAGGGGCCATCAGAGTCCTTGGGGACAAGCTCGTGGTCGACGGCGGCTGCGAGGATCTGAAGAGTGTGGAGCACTTCTTCCCTAGACTCGTGCTGGATTGTAGGGGTTCGCTTGGTAGTCTTCCTCTTGGCCGAGGTGGTGCTGCGATGAGAACCGACCGCTGCCGACCACAAAGCACGAAGCCGGCGCACGTCGTGGCTGGACTTGCGGTCGAGGGGTGATGCCGGGGGCTGTTCGGTCTCGGTGTCGCTCTCACTGCTGGCCGGAGCGGGGGAAGGCGACTTGGGGACACGGCGAGCAGACTTGTGGCGGAGGGGCAGGCTATCGGGCGATGCGGGAGTGGGCGTCGATGAACGCTCCTCGCTGGGGTTCTCCAGAAGATGCTGAATGTCTTCCTCGTCCTGCTCGTCTGTTGCCTGTAACGGGGTCAGCCAATAAAGTGGCAGTGGCGCCACAGTTGACTGGACTTTAGTAGGCCATCCACTCACCAGCGAATCAATGCGGCTAGTTATGCGCAGGAGCGACTCGGTGGGGGACACCATGCGACGGGGGTCGGCCAGGTTAAGTGTGGATGGGATCTGGAGTAAGCATGAATGCGAGCAAGGTGCACTCACGCGGAAGCCCGCGTGCCGCGCTTTGGTGAAAGACTTGTCAGGAAGCGCTGTGCGGCGGAGGACGCTCTCCGGTTGGGATACGGCAAAGGAAGCCTTGGAGTCGGGCTTGCTGCCAGCAGCGTTTCCGTACTCGCGGGGGTCGACGGCTTTGCCTTTGCCCTTGACATCAGCGAATGCCGCGAGGCGGCGGATCTTGGTGTCATGAGGGGCGGCGGGTGAGGTGGGGGCGAGGACGGCGTCGACGTCGTTGTCCTCGGCGTCAAAGTCTGACAGCTCGTGTGCAGCAATGTCGTCCTCTAGACCAGAAAGCGACGTGCCTTGCTCGATGTCTGTAGTTTCCTCCTCGTCCGAGGTGCTTGGGTCTTCCCTCCAGATACGGAGGCTGGGACGGGCTTGGATGTCGAGTTTGTTGCGGCCTTGCTTGCGCTGCCTCTGGTCGCTGGGAGAGCCCAGGCCGATATTGTAGTTGTGGCTGTGGGGAACACGCGGGGCGGGGGTAGGGGTGTCTATGAGTCCTGGGGAGAGGGACGCATCGCGCGCCCGTTTGAGAGCGGGCATGGCGCGACGCGGATGGATGGAAGACGGGCTACTGGGGGGTATGGGGTAGTGGATGGATGGGTTGCAACGACTAAAGGATGCGGGTTGGGGTGGGAAGAGGGGTGTGAGGGAGAACGAGTAAAAGGAAGAAGAGCAAGAGAGCAAGAGAAAGGATGGGTGGGTGGGTGGCACAAAAAGGAACAGCGCCAGTGCACAAGAGCACGAGCCCCCCCTCTGTGCGGAATGCTCTCCCTCTCCCCCTCCCAGCCAGCGATGATAATCTCAGGGACGTGACCGCCGTTACATTCTTCTTCAAGTGGCGTTTGGCGGTTGAGAGAGCGGGTGGCGGCTTTTCAGTCTCTCTCTCTCTCTCATTGTCAGAGCAGACGACGACGACGACGACGAAGGGGGGGATGCATATGCATGCACGGGCTGTCTGCAAACAGCAGCCATCCTCTATCTATCCATCTCTGGGCCAGTGATCGCAGGCAGTGAGAACATTACATTCCAATCGCGCGACTAAATGACAGAACTGCTACTGCCTGCTGCTAAATTTGATTCCGCTCCATCGTTTCCCTGGAACCGCACTCGTTGCCCGGAAAAGGCAAAAAAAAGGTCACTCGCGCTCTTGGAGACCCAGGGGGCGGGTGACGTCAACCACGGCAACGGAGCAGCGTTTCAGCCGTGGGTGGCGACTCGAGTGGCAGGCAGCGAGCTCGACTGCAGCGACGGCGACGAGCAGTAGAGAGGGGGGAGAGAGATGAGAGATGATGATGAGATAAAGAGATGGAACAATCAGATCAGATCAGATAAGCAGCAGAGCCGAACAGCGCACACACACAATGGCACAGCCTTCTTCCGCCGGGTCATACCCCTGGCGGGCGCACCGATCCGCACCGGACAGACCAGACAGATCGCCAGTGACATGTGGCATTGTTGGTGACTTGGGTGGGCTTTGTCCCAGAAACGTCTCAGGATGAGCTCTTGCTCGAMC
>PQXP01000028.1:0-18964 GCA_002973495.1 Apiotrichum akiyoshidainum | reverse complement strand
CCTTGCTTCGAGAAGACTCGAGTCCTGGGTGCAGTCCTGGCTGTCCACTGGCCCGTCACGCCCCACAGTCACCAGTCCACATGTCCGTGTCCGTGTCCATGTCCATGTCCATGTCCATGCCCCAGCGAGCGCTGACACCCTCCTCCACGCCCTCACAAGACTTGACCATTTCCGCATCAATATGTGTTCATGCTAACTACTGACAGTCTATCACTTGTCCTCCGCCGCTCGCACTCCCCGCTCTTCATGCTTCTGATCCAATATACAACCTGCGCGCACTCCTATGCTGCGGCCGCGATCTGGACGCCGTTTTCCATGCGGGGGCGGTCCGCACGCGCCTTGGGTGTGCCGGCCGCGGCGGCCGCGGCGGCCCTGCGCTGGCGCTTCTGCTCGGCAATAAACGTCCAGTCGGGCTCGGTGTTGGCGCCGAGGGGCGCAGCGGGCGCGACGAGGAACTCGTCAAAGTACGCGTCGAGGCGGTCCGTGTCCTCGAGGTCGGCCACGAGCGCAGTGTAGCCGTCGGGGCGGATGACGACGTAGCAGCCGCGCTGGGGGTCGATGCCGTAGTTTTCGTACGCGCGGCCGTGGCCCTCGTGGTACGTCTCGGCGTCGGCGTAAATCTTCTTGTAGTCGTACGCGGGGTAGAGCGCAGGCGCAGGGAAATCCTGCATGTCGACCTGCTCGCGGTTGTTGGCGTGCACGGTGAGGACCTCGATGACAAAGTCGCGCTTCTGGCCAGCAGGGGTGTAGCGCGAGATGACCGAGCGCTCAGAGTCGAGGTAGTCGGCAAACTGGAACACACGCTCCATCTGCGCCGGGTTCGTGACGTCGCCGGCAAAGCACATGACGCGGAACGCGCCGTTCATGGTGAGGAGGTCGCCAGTCTGCATCGCATTGCCCTCGGCGTGGCGCATGACCTGGTGCGACTTGAAGCGCTTGCCGATGGGGATCTTGGTGGCGAGCTCAGGCTTACTCTCCACCTTGCCGCCCTCCTTGGCAATGAGGGCCGACTGGGCATAGTTTACAGTCGTGCCCGAGGCAAACTCGTTGCCAATCTCAAACGCCTTCTTAAAGTCGTCCATCGAGAGACCCTCCTCGCCGTCGGCCGTCTTGGGCTTGGCCGAGAACTGGCGCGAAAGCTTGTGGTCAAAGTCGATGAGGTCCTGCGCAAAGGGGCGGCGCTCGCTCTCGTAGGTTGAGAGGATCGAGCGATCGGCGCGGCCGGTAAGGACGAGACCGAGCCTGCTGTCAGTATCCGCACACGTATAGTTTACTCACTTCCAGCCGAGGTTCCAGCCGTCCATCATCGAGGCGTTCATGCCCTGGCCGGCCTTGGGCGAGTGGGTGTGGCAGGCGTCGCCGGCGATAAAGATGCGGTCGCTCTTCGAGTACTGCTGCGCGACGCGCTGGCCAATGTGGTACGCGGTGAACCACTCCATCTTGCCGACCTCAAACTTGTACGGCGCCATGATCTTGCGGGCCGTGTCGACGATGCGCTCCGAGGTAAACTTGGACTTGTCGACACGCTGGCCGGGGACAGCAGTCTCGGGGAGCTGGATGTAGAAGCGGACGAGGTCGTCCTCGCGCGGGATGACCATGATGGAGCCGTCCTTGGCCGAGTGGATCGCACAGCGGCCACGGACGTCCGGGAAGTCGGTCTCGGGGAGAATGTCGATGACGCCCCAGATGTAGTCGGTCTGCTCGCCGACCATCTCAATGCCGAGCTGGCGGCGCACCCACGAGTGGCCGCCATCGCAGCCGATGACGTACTTTGCGTGCACGGTCTCTGTCTGGCCGGCCTCGATGCCCTCGGGGAGCTTGTACATGGCGTCCTCCTCCTCGGCAGTCGCGAGAGACGAGCGGAAGAGGCCGTTCTCGACCTTGTGGCCAAACTGGGTCGGAGTCGACTCGTCCTCGGAGAGGTAGCGGAGCTGGACAGTGACGGGGTACGCGTCATTGTCCTCGGCCTTGCTCTCGTCGAGCTGGATCGCCTCGGGCAGAAGGGGCCGCTCGACCTGGATGCGCGTGTCCGACACCTTTGTGATCGAGTCGAGGAGGTGGCGCTCAATGCGCCCCTGGTGAAGGGTGCACTGGTGGAAGCGCGAGATACCGGGAATGGTGTCGGGGATGCGGCCAGTGCGGCGAATGACGCCGTTCGCGTCAGGCGAGTACAGGTTGATCGTCTGCAGGTCGCACGCCTCGCTTTCAAGAGTTAGAACAAGTGGGCAGCGCAGGGACTCACCGGTAGATCTGGTCGAGGCCAAGGTTCTGGAAGCACTCGAGGGTGCGCGGCTGGAGGCCGTCGGCCTGGCCGTTGAACACCTTTGTGGAGCGCTTGTCGATGATGCGGACCTTGAGGTCGGGCTTGTACGCCACAAACTGCGCGAGCATGCGGGCGGTCATGAGGCCGGCGGGGCCGGAGCCCACGATGAGCACGTCGCAGTACGACTCGATGTGGGGTGCGTTGGTCATTGAACTTGTAGCTGGAGTAGTAGAGTTGGAGGGGGTGGGGATGAAGCAGGGCTTGGGACGTGGCCATTATATCGTGTTGCGGCAGGCAGCACAGTGGACATTCATCTGTTTGCCCGACCGGCTCTCGAGCTCGGTCTCGAGAATCCCTGCTGGCGTAGGGTAGGACGCCGCGACGGCGCAGGCACCTCGGCGACAGCACGACGAAACGACACCAAACTCTCTCTCCCCCTCTCTCTGTCCCGCTGCACAACACTTCCGATCACCCCCAGGGAGACCCCGGGGGGCTGCCGGGCCCCATGATCTCGTGACCGGGACGAGGACGACAGTTCCGGGTGGGGATCGGGTTCGCCGACGTGCCCACACGGTGTAGTAGTCGCCATGATTGTGCATAGCATCAGCAACAGCGCGGCAGATTAGACAACGCGATCGGAAGTGTTGCAACTGACGTGGCTGATACCACGGAATCCGGACTCGAGTTTCCAGATGCCGCCACGGTGTTTTCCTGCAATGTGGCGGATAGGCGGAAAGAGGCACTCACGCTATCCCACGCGCACAGGCAGGAACTGTACCAAGAATAACGTTCATCCCTCACGTATCACCGCCCCGCCTGATCTTCCGCGGTGCCCACGCCCTGATATCCCTGTCCAAGCAGGGTGGGCATCGTCTCAACCGTCTGCGTGCTTGTCGCGTCGGAAACGATAATACCGCTAGCACCGTGCCTGTCTGGTTCAAGTCCAATTGCCGTCCACTTGGGGAAATCCGGATTCCTCGCCAGTCCCACCTCCACCACGAAGCAATCGCCGAGCTCCACCCCGCATGCCACTAGACGACGACGACCACCACCACACATCCCCGGTTGTATTCTTCGCTGTTGGTCTTGAGGATACCGAAGAATCCGTCCCCTCATTCTTCTTGATATCGTCGCTGTACAGATCCGATCAGCGATCATGTGGGCTCGGATCGGAAGTGTTCACCTCGGCATCTGTTGCAGATGCTCGCGTACGAAGCGAGTGGAACAAGCCGCAGAGAGGTGCCCACGTCCACATCGTGCTCGTGGGCTATGAGCATGTGTTGTTCTTGGCTCACTTGACTGGCTGCCGTTGCTTTTGACATCGGCCCGCTTTCCTGCGAGAGCTTGCAACCGCGGCTGCTCGTCGGCATCGCAGTGGCTTGAGCAAGGCACACCTCTGCTGCGCCTATTCGTTCACCCCACCATTGGCTACGGCGACTGTGACCGTCCAGCCGCAGGCAGCCGCGCAACAGCTTCTTGCCCTTGCCTTCCCGTCCTGTCTCAGCAGTTACAGAAGACAGCGGCCAGGGAGCTGCGGCATTTGTTGCCATCTGCATTCACAATCACGAGAGATAGGGCCCCGTGCCCAACCCCACAACTGCATATCTCCGTACTTCCCTGTCCTCCACTCGTGGAAGAACCAACACCCGCCTGCACCTGGGAAGTGCATGTCCAATGCCGAGTATCCAATTGAGTGGCCGTCTGTACGTGTGTCGGCTGACGAGGGTACACCTCGGCAAATCCGGCAACGCACCGCCAACGTGTGCCCGTGGGGCACACTTCCGACCCGATCACGACCCTGCATTTGGAGCAGAGAACAACAATGGAACCCAGTGCCGCAGGCAGCAGCCGAGAACGACCCTCGCAGTGGCTCTGGCTCACAGCCTCTCACAATGGGGTGTATTTAACTGCCCCGGACTTGCTGATTGTTGAATCCCGTATCTCACTTCCTATCTCTGCCACCCCGCATCTCACAGAACAACATGACCAAGGACCTCAACGGCGACGCCAAGGCCCGCGGCGGCTTTGACTATGCGGCCTACACACAGATGGTGTAAGTTGTCCTCCAGCTCCAGCCCGGATCTGTCCTCCGCCGCAGCCCACTCACACCCGCAGCATCAACTCGATCGGCCCGAACGCGAGCCCGCGCACCAAGGAGGTGTTCCCCATCATTATCCGCAAGCTGCACGAGCTGCTCGTCGAGGCGGACATTAGTATCGACGAGGTGCTCGCCGCGTGCGACATGCTGATCGGCGCCGGCCGCGCGTCCAACGACAAGCGCAACGAGATGCTGCTCGTCCTCGACACGTTTGGCGTCGAGTCGCTCGTCGACACGCTCGACGTCTCGCGCGCCGTGCGCAAGGGCGAGAAGGAGGCCAACCCCGACGTGTCGGCCAGCGCCATCCTCGGCCCCTTTTACCGCCACGGCGTCCCCGTGCAGCCGAACGGCACAACCATCATCCGCTGCGACGAGCCGAACGCGCTCGGATACACCCACCTCCACGGCGTCGTGTACGGGTCCGACGGCAAGCCGCTCCCGAACGCCACGGTCGACGTCTGGCACGACGCGCCGGATGGCCTGTACGACGCGCAGGCGCCCGAGAAGCCAGAGTACCACTGCCGCGGCCGCTTCCTCACAGACGCCGAGGGACGCTACTCGACCATCTGCCTCAAGCCCACCCCGTACCCCATCCCGTACGACGAGGCCGCGGGCGCCATCCTCAAGATCATGGACCGCCACCCCTACCGCCCCGCCCACATCCACGTGAGTAGTGCTGGCTTTCGGTGCCAAGCTCGGCTCGATGCTCTGAAGAGTCGCGCTGACATCCCAGTTCTGGATCGAGGAGGACAAGCACCAGACACTCGTGTCGCAGGTGTTCAACTCGGACTCGGACTACCTCAAGGACGACTCGGTGTTTGCCGTCAAGGACGAGCTTATTGTCGACTACAAGCCCGTCGACAAGGCCTACTCCCTGAGGCCTGCCGGCTACGACGGAGCGATCGACTTTGACCTCGAGATCAACTGGCACCTCCAGAGCAAGTAAATGGAAGATACCGGGGGAAAAGAAGGAAAGAAGGACAGAAGAAGTGGGGAGGCGGAGACAGGAGTCGACTCGATTAATCTCGTTGTACCCTCGGAGCCGAAGCTACCGAGCTGAATGAATGCATAGCATGACCATCTGCATCCCAAGAGCACCCAAGAGCACCCAAGGGAGAGAGAGAGAGAGAGAGAGAGAGTACCACATCAAAGGTTATCCAGAGAATGCTGTAGCCATCAAGACTGGCATCTGCCATGCGTTCCATGCTTGACGGCTCGAGGATGCGGGGGAGCGGGGAAAAGAGTCCGTGCCCGTGGTGGAATGGACGGAGTTGTGGAGGGATTCGCGGTGTCGTGTTTGGTTTCACTCCGTCCACCATCCATCTACCCCTCGCCCTCGCTGGTCATTCTTGCTCGCACATCACATGGCATCGGAGGACATCTACAGCCAGCATACAACGCCGGACACGGCAGGTGCAGCGCTCACCACCCTGTTCGCCAGCACACAAGAGTACCCCCACCTGGAACTCGGAATCGACCCCTCGCTCCAATCGTCAACAGGTCCGAGTGCTGACGCGTCGACCAGCAACACGGCCGCCCCCGGCTCCAGCGCAGACGGGACAGAAGATGCGGGAGCGATGCAGCCGGGCGCTGGCGCTGGAAGCGATGAAGGTGCCGATGCCGATATGCATGTCGAAAACCCCAGTGCGGACGTAACTCTCAACCCACCCGTCCGGAGAAAAGCAACATCGCGCGTCAACATGCTTCCCCGCGGCGGAGCTTGCGAGTTTTGCAAACGGCGGAAACTCAAGTGCACAGCCGAGCAGCCTCAGTGCCGTGCATGCGCACGATCGGGCCAGGAGTGCGTTTATTCGCAGAGACCACAGCGGAGTCGTGTGCGCGTCCTCGAAGACAAACTGGTGGAACTGGAGCGGCGACTGGATCAAGAACGGCAGACCAAGGCGGGGAACAACCCCGAGCCGACCGTCACAGAGGATGTGATGAACTCGAGTAGTTCGCACGTTCTGATGCCTCCGACACCCGCGTGGATGTCTGGCTCGGCAGCGTCCAGCGTTCCAAGCGTCCCGGCCGACCCGACTCCAGCATCGACTTCATCCCCGGCTCACCCCGTTCCTTTCCACTTCTTCGGCGACCCTCTGGCTGCTGCCTCTCCTGGAGTAGAATTCTCACTTACTGTTGGTGCCGACGCTTTCCACCTTGGCGACATACAGTCCCCCAACAAGTGGGAACCAAACCTCATGACACTGGCGGACGCTGCGGCTGGCAACACGGACGACAGAGTGTCGTGGCCATGGGACGGCATGACTGCGCCAGCTATCGCATCAGAGCTCTACAAGGCGATTGTTGATAATGACAAGGGCATCGGCGAGAAGATTATTGCTCATCTGTGAGTCCCCTGCTTGGACGCCGCTAATACCCAGCCTTCAGACATTCGCCCGCCCCCCGCACTCTCGTTGGATTCATATGATATGTGAACCGCACTACTTCTTCGACCGTCTTACCGGCAGCAAGGGCCAGCCACCACACCCCGCGCTCATCGCAGCTATGATCCCCAATCTCTTCAATCTGTCACCCAGCCTCACTCTCAACAACAGAGACGTTATCGCCGCCTCGTGCGACACTCTGTTCCCTGTATCCAGAACACTAGCACAGCATGCTTTGTCCACCCTCGACTCGCGTGTCCTGGACCTTGTCGTTGCCGCGACCCTTCGAATGGAGGCGCTCACCGCATTAGGCCGATTCGTCGACGCGTGGAATGAAAACTCGATCACAGTTGGTCTGAGTTGGTCGACTGGCATTGGCAAGCTTGGCAACGTCTTGGAAGCGTTTGCGCCTCCGGAATTCCGTCCGGCCGATCGCAGTGCCCGACATGCCCGAGAAAAAGGCATCCGAGCAATCCGCGCCAAATGCCAAATCTTCCCACCTCCTGCAGATCTTCCAGACGCAGTCCACCGCATCCAAACCTTCTGGGGTATCTTCATCGCGGACAGGGCGAACGGAGTCGGATGGAACTGGCCTGGTGTCATGGACTACACAGAAATCACGACGCCACTTCCTCGCGACTCGTACGAAACACCGGCCGACCTGATCGACAACACCACCCTCGAGAGTTTCATGTCTGGCCGAATCACAGACAGCTCAAATGACAGCATCCTCTGCCTAATGGTCAAGTCGACTGCCATCCTTTACGAAGCGTCAAGACTGCTCGACAAGGACCCAGTGTTCGCCACACCCGACAAGACCGCCCACTTGCTCCGAATCAGCAAGAGAATGATGGCCACGATGCCACAGTACCGTCCGACGAACCGCGGGGAGGCGATTGGGTTCTCGGCTATCAACGACGTATGGATGACAATGTACACGGCCATGATGATCCTGTACGGCAAGGACGAGGTGGACGCGGCCTCTGCCGAGGAGGCCGCCGAGGCTCTCGACAAGGCCGTCGACTCCGCCCTGAAAATGTGCGACTGTGTCGACAGGGCCGTCACGGCGGGCGACACCGAGCTGCTGGGCTGCGACCTCCTCGCTCTCACCATGTGGTACATGGTCGGCCGCACGATGCACCACATTACCAAACGCCTGGACGAAACGGATCCCGCCAGGAGCCACTTCCTCAAGACCAAGATCCAGATGCTCATCGCGGTGTCGCGCAAAGCTGTAAGTGGGCGAGCGGCCGAGCGGCCAAGCACCACGATGTGACGATCGCTGACATGGCGCAGAGCGAACACCTCCGGGTCGCCGACGTGTACTCTGAATGGCTGCCCGGTGTCACTGTCGGCCTAGAGTCCATGCTGGGAGAGTACGCGCGACCGGACAATACAGACATCCTGGACGTCAACCCCTCGCCCTTTTAGGCAGCCAGCTGGGTCCTTGTATGGGAAGGACCCTCGGCACCGCTGCGCGCAAGCCGCGACGCTTTGTGGGGCACGCCGACCCGGGCTGCACCACTACCCTTCTGCATGTATAATTCTCACCTCATCGACGGGACGGGCCATCTCTCAGGACTGACCTTGTCTTGCTGACATCGCTGGAGCGGCGTGCTTCATTGACCTGAATCCTGACATGTCGTCCTTTCGGTTTATTGCAATCCGCGACCTTCTGGCCATCAGCCGTGTGACCGCACACTCGCTCCCGAATACTATCAGGTGCGATATGGAGGAGATGCCACAAAACTTAGCCACCACTTTGTTGAAAGTTGCGTTTCTTTCGAGTGGCCGACTGGTGCGACTGGCAGAAGCTGGAGAGTACAGTATGAGAGTGAGTGTGACCAGATTTGGCACCAAAAACCGTCATGGTCGCGGTCCCCTTGGGGTGAAAATGTACATCACCCAGGTCGAGAAAACCGTTGGCCTCGGAGCTGAATGGTTGTACGGACCGGCGCTGTATGATACAAGGCAACCTAGGCAAGCTGCCTAGGCAAGCTGTGGCGAATGGGTTTGGCATTAGAGGTGCGTGAGATAGGCTGTGTGTGAGTCAGGTGGTGCGAATAGGAGGCTTTATTGGTACATTAACTGTTAGAAAGTTGCTAAAAAGCTGGGTTAGATGATCTGTCCTCCACACGTCTAGCTTCACAATCAAATTCATTGCTACTCAAACATCAGACGAAGAGAGCCTGCCAGGGTAACACGTCTCCGAGGTGCTCTGCTGCTTTCTCCTCGTGCTTCTTGGCAATGGGCTTGACGCCGTGCGTTCGTGGCCTTACGCGTAGTGGATGAGCTTCGAGGTGAGGACGACACTGCCAGGTTAGACACTAAAGGTTTGGGCACGGTGGGTTGTACTGACGTGGCCGGGTTACCAGGGGTGTCGATGTTAACGACAGTGTAGAGGACGGTGCCCAAGATAACGTCGAACTTCTGGGCTTCGAGAAGGTCGGTGGGGGCGTTGACGCTGATGCGAATCTGCATGTCGTTGTTCTCGGCGTCGGGGATGCGCTGGAAGGCAACCGAGGGCTGAAAGGGGGAGTCTAGATGTCAGTGTCGTGGGCTTGTTGGTCATTTCCCAACATAATGAGAGTGTGCGAAGCGGCAGCGGAGACGAGGGAGTTGATACGGTTCTGGACAGACTCGTCGAGGTAGCAGGCGGCAACAAAGGTGTAGATGGTCGAGTGGGTCTGGTAAGCCTGAATGGTAATGTTGGCTCACCATGTTGGGCGTGTGGTGCGCTGTCGTTCTGCTGGGGGAAGTGGGGTCAGTGGGGTGGCGAAGAAGTGAACAGGAATGCAGAGGTATTAAATATTATGCCCGCTCCTCTCTTTCTGATGCCAAGAAGACACAGCAGCGACAGAAGCACCGCGCTGAACACAGGATGGATCACTGCGAGTCGTTGCTGTGGAGCCAGGATGCGCTGGTCAGTCCGGGGCGCGTTCATCCTCACAAAGTGGGATGGTAGTGAACAGACGGGTTTCATCGCTACTGATCAGTGAAAACGAGCATCGATCTGAGGTACAGTATCATCGCCCACTCCTTACACTGCTCCGTCTTTCAAGCGGCCCCTTCTCAAATGCGCCCGCTCTTCCTCGTTTTTTGTTCATTCCTTTGTCTCAAGGGCATACTGATCCTCGCCAATGGACCAGCGGAACTGGGAATGGGACAAGAAGGAGAGGTTGGAGGTTGCAAGTTGCGCTTCAGCGGCAGACAGAACGGGTCGTGGCAAGGGCCGGTTTCGATAGATGACACTTGTAGTGAGCCGCCAGGTGAGAGCAGCAACGAATAAATCTTGTGCCACAATGTGCGAGTTGGCCAATGGTGGATAGAGTCCTGCAGCCATGGGGAACGAGTCGACCAGCTCGTCGAGCCCGACCAGGGTAAATCGGAAGCCTGGCTGTTCCACTTGTAACCACCAGAGGTTGTAGACGAGATTGCTCAGAATCCCACAGAACAAACTGCTGCTGGGTGGCCGAGGAGCAATGTTACCATGTACGATACTGCTATGCTCCAGACTGCGCTCTGGTTCCCGGCAGTCAGGTACTACCAGGTCAATCGGGCGCCGTGAGCTGGACTTTGTGCCAACGGCGAGCACAAAGGTCACCTCCTCGAGTCGAGGTCCATCCGTGTTGTGGGAGCTTGTCCATGGCGCCCAATCATAGAACCAGTCTGGGATCTGAGCCTCTTGTTCCCACGCCCCATGGTAATCGGGAATTCGCAGATTGACAACAAATCGTCTTGTGAGACGGTGTGGAATCGGGAGCCTCCAAGAGGACGATGGCGTGTTGGGTCTTGTTGGATGGTCCTGGTACGAGAGGCAACTAAACACGACCACTGTTGGTGAGTGGACGTCCATGTAGGTGAGACAGTCGGTGTACGCTGACACATTGGCCTGAAGCACACGGAGCACCTTAAGAGTGTCCCTCGACAGTTTTGCCTGAAGAATGTGAAGCGCCTCGGCCGTGGCGAGCTGGGGACGAGTGGGAACAACTCCGAGCTGTCTCCATATCTGCCGCCCAATGCTACCCCAAAACGGAGGAGACTCGAGGACCACCGCACCCAGAAGCAGCAGTGAGTACGGATCGGCTAGGGTCAGAACTTCCAGCTTTCTCGGAGCCGTCTCGTCCACCATCCCCAGAAGGTCATGGCCTTCGCGGTGCGTCCGAAGCGAGGCGGTAACTGTCGATTGATCTGCCAGATCTGGGGTGGAGCTGTCAGCGGGGAAGAGAGCACGGTTCGCGGCTTGGCGCATTGGAGCTCCTCGCCGCCGGAACTTACACATAACATGGCGAGTGTGGTCGTCTGGATCGTACGGCTGGTCGTACCAGCGTGGAAGGGGCCCGTTGTCGTGACCGAGAACCAGGTGGCGCCGCTCGCGGCGCTCCCCGTCGGCCTTGTTCCGCAGGTAGCGGCACGTATTGCGCAGCCGCCAGAGGGAAGCCATGGGAGCAGCGAGGATAATCTGATTCATGATGTGCGGCATCCACTGCGCATCAATCGTGACAGCGGTCCGAGTGCGAGTGCGAGGCGCGGATGTCGATCCGGTCGGCGTCGCATCCGTCGCCGCAGGGGTGGACTGGTTGTTGCGTTCCATATCATGGGCGAGCATTGCGATGCAGTTGAGGAGTGATGGGCAACGGCTCGAGCACAGCTCGGTTCGCCTCTCCTTTTGTAGATGAGGACAAAGACAGTGAGCGGTAGGGTGGAAGCCGCAAGTGGCAGTCCCACTAAATTGTGCGTTGGAGCTTCGCGTGGTGCCACAACCGGCTGTGAGCAGAATGACGAATCATTTCATTGCTCGCCACTAGTATCAGTCAATCGGAGTGGAGTGTAAGTGATCCGTGGCGGAGAACAAAGGGACATCTGGTTTGAGAAAGAAGAGAGGAGGGTACATACATGCGGAGACGCTGTCCGAGTGAGGAGTTCGCGGAGGCGATCAAGTCCTACCTGCCACGTTCAAACGCTGAAGGTCGTCCCTGCGCCGCCACTCTAACCAAACCTAGGCTGCCTCCTCACTCAGAGGTTACACCGTCGAGCACCTCGCACAATCAGAGTCAAGACCAAGAATTCTGCTGCATTGACTCTACTAATTCTACCACAACTGTCCACACTGCCCCGGCCTACACGTCTCCCCAGCCGCTGACGGGGCCGGTGAGCCACTCGACCGCCAGCCTGCCGTTCTTCTCGACCACCACGACCGTGTCCTCGAGGCGGACGCCGAGGCCCTTGACGCGCTCGTCGCCGACCGTGGCATCTTCCGGAATGTAGACTCCCGGCTCAAGCGTAAACGTGTGGCCGGGGAGCACCTGGCGCTCGCCGAGGGGGCCCTGCACGACGTACGGCGACTCGTGGCCCTCGAGCCCGATGCCGTGGCCGGTGCGGTGCGTAAAGACCTGGTAGTCGGGCAGGTGGCCCTTCTGAGGAGGCACGCCGAGGGCGGCCATGCCCTTCTTGATCGTCTCGCGCGCACGGTCGTCGAGCCAGCTGAAGAACGCAGGCTCCTTGGGCTCAATGTACCGCAACAGCCCGGCGGGAGCCATCTGCGCCGCGCGCACAATCTCCCACACCCACTGGTGTGCTTCGGGGATCTTCGAGTCGGGGAGGAAGAACGTCTGCGGGATGTCAGGAATGTCGCTCAGATGAGGAATTCGAGTGCTATACTGTACTCACCCTAGTAATGTCGGCAAGGTAGCCGCCCCAGCGGCCACCCGCGTCAATGAGGGCAAACTCGTCCGCACCGAGGTGGCGGTCGGTTCCGGAACCGTGCGGGAGAGCGGCGTTGGGGCCAAAGAGGACAAGAGCAGAGTAGTCGGTGAGGCCGGTGTTCTTCATTTCGTCGTAAAGAATCGCGCGCGTCTGCGACTCCTGAATACCGATGTACATCTGCTCGCGGGTCTTGCGGATCGCGTACAGTGTTGCTTCGTTGGCGCAGCGGAGGAGGCCGACCTCGCGCGTGTCCTTGACTTCGCGAACAGCAGCAACCGCCGCGGAGACCTTGGGGGCGGGGGGTACAGCGGCGCCGTGCTTGGTCTGCACGTCGTGAATACCGACAGAGATAAAGCTGCGAACTGCTCCGTCGAGGACGATCGGAGTGTCGGCGCCGAGAATTTCGAGGAGCGCGGTGTACGGGCTCTCGCTCTCGGCCCAGGCGACCCAAGTGACGCGGCTCTTGACGTCCTCGGGAAGGGCGAGCAGCTGAGCGCGGCTCTGCTCGAACGCCGGCGTCAGGAGGGTGATCTTGTCGCCCTTTACGGCGACGAGGAAGGGACGCTCAGAGGGCTTCCAGACGCCGTTGCCGAACGCGCCGAGAAAGTACTCGACCGACGGCCCAGGCTCGCCGACCCACGCGCCGCCGTCGAGGGCGGTCGCCAGCTTGTCAAGACGCGTTGCGTACATGTTGGGCGGAACAACGAGAAGGTCGACGCAGCGCTGCCACCACTTCCGGTCGAGCGGGGGTACGGAAGACGCGGCAGAGACGGCGGGGGTCGCCTGGGTAGCCTCGATGCTGGGCGTTGTGTCGAAATGGAGCACACTCTGAGCGAGAGAAGTGGCAGACGCGGCAGGGTTGGTGATCGCGTCGAGGAGCTGCGCCCTGCCGCCGAGAGCAAAGTATGTGAGCGGAACGGCGAGCACGCAGAGAAGCGCGATGAGCGCACGGCGCGACGTCCACGACTTGCCCTTGCTCTTGGATGCGTAAGCGGTAGGAATAGGGAGGCCACCGTTTTCAATCCACGCCTTCTCGTTGGAAGTCCGCGTGGGGTAGGGAGTGCGCTCAATGTACTCGGGGATCGATACAGTGGTGTGCTCGGCGTACGCGGAACGAGGCTCGAGACGGCCGTTCGCGAGCTCGCAAAACGGCGGGAGGCGCACGACAGTCTGCTCAGCGTACGCTGAGCGCGGCTCAAGGCGGCCGTGAAGCGACTCGCTAAACGGCGGAATGCGCACGGCGGTGTGCTCGGCGTATGCGGAGCGCGGCTCGAGGCGGGGCTTTCCGAGAGTCTTGGGAGGGACGGGGGGAGGGCAGTCCGAGGACGACCGCGACATCGGCGCGGACTGGGGAGGGGTCATGAGGCGGCGCTCGGCGGGCGTGGGGCGGTCGGCGCACATCATTGCGATTACAGATGCGGTGGGAAGAGCATTGCAAGACGGAGAGCGCGACGATGTAGACGCGACAGTGTCTTGGGCGGGAGCTGCTGTCTTGCCTCCGACAAAGCTCGGGGGCAGCTCGGCGTTGATGCTGGGCTCAAAGATTGCGCCGTGGAGGTGCGGCGGGATGCAAAGCGCCCCGGGGCGCATGAGCGGGTCGTGCTCGAGGTAGTAGCGCATGTATGGTTGGGCTGTCAAGAGAGTGTGAGATGCAAGTACGGATGACAGAGCAGAGATAGCGAGATGGCGATGGCCAGTTGGTCGCGCGATGGCGGGCAACGCGGTTCAAGGGGGCCAGGGTCATGACGTCGAAGTCACGTGATCTATTCGGAGGAGAGCGGGTTGTTTGCAAAGCAAGTGGCAAGTGGCGGGGATGCTGCTGTTGGTTGTCGTCCTGCCAACGTGCTGACTCTAATGCTGCATGCAGGTCGTCGCGGAGGCAGCAGCTCAGAGTCTTCAATGGTATCCGCTGTTTACAGAGGATTGGTCGGAAGCCCAAGGCGACTGGCTGAGCGAACTTTGCCATCCGGGCGAGTACGTGTTTCCTGGCTGCGATACGTACAAGCCCAACGGACCATGGTTTGTGAACAGTCGCGAGAAGGATGGGATTATCGACACGGAGGACGCGAACACCAACGGGGGCGACGAGAGCACCGCCAGGGAGGACACCCAACGGTTCCAAGTCATTGTCAAGCTGGCCCACATCCACCTTACTCCGGAGAATCCCACATACGACGAGGGCTCGTGGCATCTCGAAGGACGGCTGAATGACCGCATTGTCGGCACGGCGCTATACTACTACGACAGCGAAAACGTGACCTACTCGTACATCTCATTCCGTACAGTGACCTGCATGGAACAGCTGTATAGCTGGCAGGATGAGGTGACCTACCCTTACACTCTCCTCAAGACGGACGGCAATTCGGACCTGAACTACATCAAGGGCGACTACGAGCAGCCCTTTATTCAGCAGTACGGGAACATGCTTACCCGCGAGGGGCGGCTCCTGGCGTTCCCGAACGTCTTTCAACACAAAGCCTCCTCGTTCGAGCTCGCCAAAAAGACCAAGCCTGGGCATTGCAAGGTTGTCGCCTTTTTCCTCATCGATCCGGCCACACCTATCCTCTCGACTGCAAACATTCCTGCACAGCAGCGACCGTGGGCGCCGCTCCTCGCCGCCAAACTCCCCTACGAGCTGTGCGAGATGGTAGACACCTACCTCGACTGCCCCTACTCTCTCTCCGAGGCAAAAAAGATACGCGATGAGCTCCTCAAAGAGTTGGGCCCGCGGAAACTCGAGCCCAGGCTGCGATTGGCCCCGCTGCCGCCGATAATCTGACGCATAAGAGATACGCAGGAAAAGAACCAAACACCAAACATCGTTGGTGAAACGGTATCATGCGTCGTTGCCATCGACGCGGCAGGGGTTCGACTCCCTTACGATGTATCTTTTTTTCTCTCTTCTCAGCCTGCTGTTGCTGAAGGAGCTCAAGCCTCACGACATGGCCGACGAGACTCGGCGCCACTGGGCCACGCCGGGTCTCGTCGCTCATCCTTGAGCGCCTCGAAAGACGGGAGAGGCGGGTAATAGCCCATCACGGGCCCACACCATCGGACACAGAGGTGAAGGTGGAGATGATCGCGGGGCAGGGTGGTCGAGAGGGACAGAGGACAATGGAACGTTCGCCGGACGGGCGGAGAAACAAAGAACAAGAACAATACGAACGGGCGGGCGAGCACCCAGCGACGGCTGTGCCTGTTGACAGAAGCACAGCAAGCCCGCGCGCGTACCACTAGCGACTTTGACGCCGCACGGACCAGGATCCAGGACTGAATTGGCACGGAACAGATGATATGCACATCAGCGGACAGCCAGCCTGCCTGCCAGCCAGCCCCCTCTGAGCCGTACCTTGCACCTTGCACCCCATGCATCAAAAGCAGCAGGCGGCCGTCCGCGGGGGTTACAGTAAAGTATGGATACTCACGCGATGCGACACGGCACATGACGAAGAGCATGCGCCACCGCCAATGGTACCGCAGCAGCCCAGCGCCCAGCCCGCACTGACCCCCGCCCAGCACTGGCCCCTGCTGCTGGGCACTGTGCTGTGTTGGCCGAGTGGCAGCAGGCCGCCACGGCAGAGGGGCCCACATTGCGACATGAATTGCGCCGACGCCGACGCCCCGCCTGCCCCCGGGCCTGTGGCCTGATTCCGTTGTGATTCCTGAGGCTGGGCCCCGCTAGGCAAGGTGCGTACTTCTGGTAATGATTCTGCTTCTGGTCCTACATAGTCTGGTCCTGGTCTTGGTTCTGGTTCCAAATCGTCGCCGTCGTGCTTCTACCCGGCAGGGGTGAGGCGGGGGCGGGTGTAGTGGTGGCGGAGGCTGGCACCGCATCAGTGTCCTAGCACTCCTCTCGCGCGTGCACGTGAGCGTATGTTCTGCGGTGCGTAAGGCGGCGTTTCCTCCCCTTGCTCTCGGCCCTGCGTCTCTGAGCTTGGCGGAGCCATCGTCGTTCTCGCCCGAGTTCTCGGTCTCGGCGCCAGATATGAGTATGCTGCTGTCCTCCGTCTCGGTCGTGTCCCTGTTGTGCCTCTCGGCTTTGTGGAGCCGCGGGGTGGTAGGCTCCGTAGCCGCCTCCCTGCATGCACGACATTATGCACTTAACGGGCAGCAGAAACGAAGCAGAAGCATGGGCACGAGCGAGCGAGCGCACGGGACAGCAACCGCGAACGGCGCTGATCGTCGCTGCCTGCGCTGACACGGACACGATTTGCAGCTGGATGTCAGCTGCGGGAGCGATCCCGGAATAGTAAGCCGCCACAAGTGGCGACCCGACTTCGAGTGCCTTGGAGCCGCCGAACTGTCGTTCGAGAGGCGACGCACGCACGCACCGATACAGGTGCAGGCAGGATCATGCCGAGCTCGTGAGCCTACGCAACCAACTCTAATTCACGTCGGTCGCGAAATTTCAGAGCCCGGAGCGCCATTCTTTATTAGCTTTGAGACCTGGCGGTGGACCGAAACAGAAAGAGACCCAAAAAAAGTTGGAATCGCTCGACTTTTGTGGGGATTCTCACGTGTCCGACATGCAACCCATCCACCAAGTGTCCGGCACTCGTCCTCCGGCCGCTGTTGCAGATCGCGACAGGCACAGGACAGCCCAGAGGCGTACGACGCTGCCCGTTTTGGATACTTACACGGCCGGACCAGCAGTGTCCTGGCCATGTTCCACTCACATGACTCTCAGCGAGGATCGGGCCGACAGCACCCGTCAGCAAGGATAGAGCAAAGTAGCGAGGACAAAGTTGGTGCAGATGTAGTGGAGCAACGGATGATCGTCGCCTTGAACTGGAAGCAAGGGCCGGGGCGAGAGCAAGAAACAAAGTGCATTCAGCCGCCATGATCAGGTTCTCTGCCTGCGTCCCACTGTTGCGCTGGTCCTTGTGCTGCTCTGTTGTATCGCAGCAAGCCCTGCCATGCAGCAGCCCACTTTCCTTCATTTCTATCCCAAAGCAGTGTCCACATTCCCGCTGGTGACGGTGTCGTTCATTTCTCGAGACGCCGACCCTGTCCTCCTTGTCGCCGTCTTCAATCGCCATTCTGGCCACCGCTCTCCCTTTTCATCGCCTGCAGTCACCTGCTGCCTGTCGGGGGCTTTCACGGTCCTAGGCGCGCTATTCTGCGCGTAGAGCGTGCTCTTTCAGCCAGCGGGCACAGTCTCGCCGAACCCACGAGCAGCGAAGACTCGCCGGCGTTCTGGGCCTTGTCGCTCATTACCCTCGTTGCCCTGGCTCTGGCTGGGCATGTGGTGATGATGTGATTCCAAGCAATACTCGCCGTGCATTCCCGCACCGGCGGGGGACAGTACCCCAGCAACGGAGCGCGGGGGCGGGGCAAGGGCCCGGGCACGGTACGGCACGCCGGGGGAGGGCAAATAGAGCGGGGCCCTCTTGGTTCTCCCTGGCGGCCATGGCTGCCAACTGTCCCTCTCCAGACCCTTTGCTGGCCCTTGCCCCACCCCTGGACTTGGCGCCAGCTGGCCAGCTGAGCGCACGGCCGCCGCAAGGGTGGGCTCGATGGGCTGACTGGCGTGCCGCATGGCGATATTCCTAGACAAGCTGGCGTGCCGTGCCACCATGTGGCCATGCGGATCAGTACCCGAGTAGTGTAGTGTAGTCAGTGTGGCCAGTGTGGCCGGCAAGTACGGTTCCGTGTGACCAAGTGGTGCAAGTGGCAGCAGGCAGCTTTGTGCGGGTCCTGGGCTAGTCACTCGGCAAGGGTGCAAGGCTGTATCTCTGGCTGGCAGCATGCTAGCTGCTCGCTTGGATGCGCTAGAAGCGAAATGAGCGGCCGCCTCTGGTAGTGTGCCACGGAGCAACAGGCCAATGGCCGTCATCGGGATATATGTATGTGCCAGAGCACATAGCACGAGACCACGGCATAGCACGTTATAATGAAGCACGGTATGCGGCGAGACGCTGCGCGGTCGAGAGGAGAGGAAGGCTTGCAGTGGCGATAACGGCAAGTGTCGGGTCGGCGATGCTGGCCAATCATTGGGTCGTCTGCATCGGCTACTGTAGTCGGCAAGCGCCATCGCAAGAGACAAGGAGAGAGAGAGAGAGAAAGAGAACATGACTATGGGGACTTTATCTTCTGGTGTGCCACTCGACACAACCGTAGTTGCATACATCGACCAGAACCCCGCCTCGACCAGGCCGGAAAAGAGACAGCCGTCTCTGTGGTAAGAGACCGATACAAAGACCCATCGAAGCGTTTGGGACCACTGATTTTGGTTTATTTCCAACTTTTTTTTTTTTGGGACGAGGATGAATGTGAGGCCTCCACGATAGCAATTAGAAATAATACAATGGATTGTAATGGATTGTAATAGGCGCTATTAGGTCGTCATTATCCCCCCCCCCCCCCTGAATTATGTCCCTGGCTGTGGATGGATGCAAGCCGCATTCCCCCCATCCCCGTCCCCTTTGCTTGCTGTGCGCGCGTGCGGCCTTTTGCCCTGCCCTCCCTCCCCCTGCCCTCCCTCCCCCCCGCATACTGTTTTCCCTTACCTAA
>PQXP01000169.1:0-52512 GCA_002973495.1 Apiotrichum akiyoshidainum | reverse complement strand
CGCCAGGCTGCCCCATGCTTGTACATGATCCCCGCTCTCACCCCACCCTGCAAGATCGTCTCAGCCTCACCACTGCCGCCGGTCTGAACAGCAACAGTTGTTCCGGTCACCGGTCTCCTTGCCGGCTGAGACTCGGCCACCAAACAAGCCCCCCCCCTGTCTCAATAACAACATGTAGAGTAACCTGATGTAACCTGATTCGCGCGAGATGCATCCCGCGATCTTGCCACGTGCCACCTCCCCCGTAGCAGACTTCCAGCACAAGCCGAGTGTACCTCATATCCGACCACTGGGAGTTTACCATCCACGCAGCCAGATCGACGTCGCCAGCCAGGTCCGCTACCGTCGTATGATCACTATATCTTCATCAACCACCCGCCACAGCCTGCAGCCTACTGAGCGTTCCCATCGTCACATGTTCCAACCAGATCTGTCGGTCTCCTCCCATGTATATGCAATGGAAGCATTCGTGTTCGGGCCATACCGGGTTGCACTCGTATGAGCACATATGTCTCGTCGTGGGCACGACTCGTATGGCCCCTTGGCTCTGCGGTCTGACACTTATCGAACGCCAAACTTGGCGCCCTTGTGTACCATACTGGAGCTGTATCACACGCGCGTTCATATGGAGTGTAGCAATCGCCAGCCTGGTGCAGTTACACGCGGGTATATCGTTCCACGGCCTTGGGAGTGCTTCACACGGCTGCAAATTCTGAGACACCGTGCATGGAAATCTTGCACGCCTCGCCGCGTCCGCGCTACGGTCACTGAAGCCCACGTAGGAGACGCCGTGCCTCGCAGCGCCGGATGCCAGAGTTTGTTAGCGGCGCTCTGTGCCCGCCGACATGCTCCACCGGCTCGGCTCGGTGGAGCCGCCACCGAGCCGCCCCAGTGCAGATAACGGGCCGCCGGTGAATTTTGTCGATCAAGAAAGGTCACATGAGCTGGTGGGGCGTGGTTCTCGGTTATCTGGGTTTAAGATTTTCAGCGCGAAGGCCGTAGTTAGTGGCAGTCACAACGTCCGTCGCGTCAATGGCACACGTCGTGGTAGTAACCCAGGTTGACAAAGAGCAAGTTGCTTGCATTCCGATGGATAAGTGGGGGGACACTCACCCGCGTACCCCCCGCGGGGCAGGGGTCGCAACCCGGGACCGAGGAACGAGCCAAGCGGACTCGGGTGGACTCGGAGGAATTTGGATAGTCACTTGGTAGAACCCACCGCTGGTCCACCACGCGAAAAATTAGGCGAAGCAACAACTCTACGGCTGGGGCGTGTTGCGGGATGAAACCTGCACACATACACAACCGCAGGCATTCCAGTTGCGCGGCAATGGCACGCCCCATGCCGGGGAGAGTGGGGATCTTGTCCGGAGAGAGGAATGCAGAATGCAGAGGCACTGCAGAACCGCGGAGGGAAGAACGAAGGATCAAACAACATGAAGATCTGACGGTTAGTGAAAGCAACAAGGGAATCGGATAGTCGGGAAAACGTCGCCGCGAAAAGAGTTCGTGCCACACCTCGCCGCCACAGTACCACGGTACAGAAAGAATGTGTGCATCACAGTTTGGACGCTATGTGCAGAGGACTAGAGGACAACATGGATATTTAGATGAGGTCGGGAGGGGATGATGGTCGTTAAGCCGCCAGCAAATGTCGTGTCGCTCTCGCTGTATAGACGCGAGATGTCGTGCGTGCGCCCCGAGCCAGACTCCAGAGGGTCTAGTACATTTAGGCAGAGGCCTTCTCGGCGGCGGCGGTGCGGACCTTCTCCTTACGCTCGGCCCAGAAGTCCGGGTTGTACGAGAGGAACTTGATCTGAAGCGTTAGAAGAGCAGAAGAAGAGCAGAAGAAGGACGGGAGGAAGTGGAAAGAGGGGCAGAGGGCGAAGACTTGACGACTAGTCATTTTCGCGGCCTATCCACCTCCATTTCCATTCCTCGACGACACATTGGTCGTGAACCGCCCTCAGAGCTGATGCTACTCACGTTCTGGTCCTGCGAGATCTTGTCCCAAGGGCGCCAGTCACCGTGGCGGTTCCAGGTGACCTCGGGGCCCTGCGAGAGGCGGTAGAGGTAGAAGCCAGCACCGGCAACGGCACCGCCAACGACGGCGAAGATGGGGTATGTCTCAACAGGGACCCACTTCTTGAAGAAAGCAACGCGCGACTGAGGGTTAGTATGCGCTCAGGAAGGTCGGGAAGATGGTTGGAAGGACGGTCGGGAGGATGAGGGAAGACCGGTGGCAGTCGGAGTGGTGGTGGCTTCCGAATCTCAGATTCGGAAGTGACTCTGCGGTGACACACAGGCAGTCACCGGTGTGTACCCGGCACCAATAGATGGGAGGGGGGAGGTAGTCGCTCAGGTGCTGCGACGTCGACGCAGACTCACCATTTTTGGCGGGAGGATGGATGAGTGGTGAGGAGGGGGTAAAGGTGGAGATGGGGGGAACCAGCTGTCTGCGGCGGGTCTGTGGTCTTTTAAGTCAGCTCGCTCGCGCGCTGGGTGAGCTGTGGACCCAGCCAGTGGGCTTGCAGAACTGACAGCTGGGGGCCGGGCTGTAGGACTTTGTCGGCCGGCCAATCGCGGACTAAAACCTTCAGTCACGACATGGAGCCGCCAAGTGCCACAAGGTTTCAGGAACGCGGGGATAGTCCGGGCGTGGAGAAAGCATGGCTATCGCGTGGCATCTTTGGATGATCCTTACGTTGGTCGATGCAGCTTAGGGTACTTGGTGCTGTCTACATCCTCCGCTTTGCTCCAAAGGTCCTGCCTCGGGGCGGATCTGCAACTGCATCTCGTCGTCTGTTCGCTACCCGCGCTACCCAAACGCTGGGATCAATCGCGATAGAGCGCGGCTTCTTGGGTGTAAGAAAGTACGGCTGGATGAGCGTCTTGGAAGCAATGATGCCTCGATGGCGGGGGGTGCTTTCAGCGGCAAGGCTGCCGAGGAGCCTCGTCAGCAGCGGGCTATTGTGGCTAGGCTAGCCATGCTAGCCAGGAGGACGCCGTCGAGTCGCATGTCTGCTGTATGATGTTGGTTTCAACCACGCTGTTGCAAGAGGCTGTCACTAGAGGTGGTGGGTCGGGTGGTCTGTCACTTCCAATCCCACAGTAGCCATGAAGCCTTTACTGTCTGCCCATCTTTTCGTTACAAGCTACCGCTCATGCATACAATGCCTGCGGAGTAATGTCTAGTCGTTGTCTAAGGGATAGGAGGTTGTCTACTCGAGCTTCCAGACCTGGTGGCGCTTGAGACCCATGTCGGCGAGGAGGCCAGTGAGCGGGCCCTGCTCGAGTGTCGGGAGGAGGGTGCCGCAGAGCGGGCGCATGGTGCTGTTTGTCAGCTTTGTTTTCCTGCTATAACTCACTTGGGCGGCAGACAGACCATGACGAGCACACGCTCGGCGCCGTCAACAGCAGCTGCGACGTCCTTCTGCTGCACGAGTCCCGGCTGGATGCGCTCGACCGTCAGGCGGTCGCCCCACTTCTTCTGCAGCGGCGCGATGTACTCTGCGCTCCAATCGTCACCGCTGACGGGCTTGGACTGGAGGAGCGTGTACTTTGTGGCATTGGCGTCAGTCGGGGCCTTGGCGAGGAGCTGCAGGAAAGGCGCGACGGCTGTGCCCGTCGAGATCATGACAATCCGGTCGTACGCCGCCGGGTTGAGAGCAAACGTAGCAATGGGGCCGCGGATTCCGAGGGGAGCACCGGGCGCGAGCGAATGGATAAGCCTGGATATTAGCGGGATCGTAACAGTGGCATCCGTGATCCATCACCCGCCCTGTTCTGCGGACTCACCTGCCAACCTCGCCGCCGCGAACGCGCTTCACGATCACCTTCATCTCTCCGTCCGCGTCCGCGTCGTTGATGGGCGTATACGGCCGCTCGATCATGAGAGTGGGGTTGCGCGCCATGATGTGCTGGACGACCACGACGTTCTCGGGGACAGGTGCGCCCGCCGGTGAGACGGCCGCCTCCTTGAACAGGGCGCGTTCTCCCGGAGCGACGGGCACGGTGAGGAGAGCGTGACGCTTGGTGCCCAGGAGTTCGACGGAGCCGATGGGCTGCTCCGAGTAGAGCTGCGGGCTGAGCGGCTTGCGGCGCTCGGGGAGAAGAAAGTACGCGAGGCCGGCGAGGGGGAGGCCAAGGAGGTACATCTTGCGGGAGCTCCGGGGAGGGGGAGGAGGAGGGGCGGAGGAGCCCGAGGCAGAGGCGGAAGAAGAGGCCGACGCGGAAGAAGACGCACACGCAAGGAACGGAGCGGCGGTGCCGGTGCGGCTACGGAGCGCACGCAGGGTGTTGGGCGCCAGAGACATTGTTGGTAGATGTATGAAGCTTATTGACTTTGCGAAATGGAAATCTCGTATCGTTCTCCACTTCCGATCGCCACCGTCTGCAAACCCGGGGCCAATTCCTGCAGAGTCGTCATGTCTGCCGGTCCATTAAAGTGCATCCTCTGCTGCCTGCTCCCTTGCTGCCACTGTCCACTCCAGTCTGCAGCTCACGCAGAGCTCTCATTCTGTGTCTGCTGCACGCTCCCGCCCCGGCCCACTCCAAGCTTCAGTCTCTACGAATTTGCATGGGATCCTAGTCTACGCCTATCTAAGCCGACGAAGGCTTGTACTCGGTAGCCTCGCCGCGCGCCTCCATGCGCGCCTTCGCCTCAGCCATAGCCCAGGTCTGGATGCTGTTTGTGGGAAAGCAAGGTGTCGCGCGTATGATTCAAGAGGGGGCACAGAGTCAGTTGTGGTTCGCAGACAGTTCACAGATGAACGCACCTGGTGTCGGGCTTGTAGATGGTGAGGACGGTAGCGAGAGCAAAGCCGCCGAACATGCCGACGTAGAAGATGGTCCTGGGCGTTAGGTATGTCCTCTGTGGGTCTTGTGTCTCCGGGTACGCAGTCCCACTCGGACGTCTCTCGCTCTGTGCGCACGCAGCCTCTCTGTTGAGGAGCTTGTCTGCCCGACTGCAAGCCTACCGGCCCTTCTGGCTAGAGCGCCCTCTCTCCGTCGGCTTTGCCACTTGACGACCCCATCGTTCAAGTTGTTGTCGGAACGGACGGTAGTCACTCGACCCAACCCTCCATGTCGCCTCCTCCAATCTCCGGCGCGCGATTTGGCACCCGACTGGTTGGTATCGTACTCACTCCCAAGACTCGCGGTGGCGCTTCTCGCCCTTAGGGATCTGTTGTCAGCGGTGTTCGGTTGGGGGGCTGGAAGGCGCGCGGTGGGCCGAGGCGTCGTTCAAGGTCAACAGACCCATTCGACAACCGCCCGCGCGACTCCGATCCCATTCTCCACCTCCATCTCTTCCCCCGCTGGCCTGCTTCCTCAGCCTCTCATCCCTGCGTCGAATGTCGGGACCATCGGGAAGAGACTCGGGACAGGACTGGGGGCTCGCGAGGCCATCGGAGGGAGGAGATGTAGGTGTCGGGGCAATAATCTCCTCACCTGCTCGCCGAAAAGGTAGCCGGAGGGGTTGTTGTACGAGGGGCCGTGGGAGGCAGCACGGGCCTGGCGGGGGACGACGGCGCGGGTGGCGCGGAGGAGCGGTGCGCGGAGCATGGTGGTAGAGTGGTGTGGGGTGCTAGGCGGGGTACGCTAGAGTCGACAAGAGCACCGATGAGGACGAGGAGGTGGGTAGCAGCGAGCGCAGTGGTGGTGGTAGGAGCTGGGCTGGGCTGGGGTCTCGGGACGGAAGCAAATATGGGAGGCCTGCTCCTGGGTGAGGCGTCCTGGCTGGGAGCAACGCCAGGCGGGGAGCCTGCCCTCAGCCAGGAGAGTGCGGCGAATTGCCGTGTGGCAGTTGGAGAGCAGCAGCCAACGACTCGGCGACTGGTCGTTGGGTTGGGTGGCGACACAAGACACAACATGCACTCTCATGCATCGTTGCATCATCGTCGACCAGCGCACCCGTGCACACCACCCAATCCTCCACCACTACACCGCAGCACATCGCGCGGCGCACGGAACACGGAGAACGGAGCACGGCTTCACCTCACCAGCGCAGCAGCACACATGCACAGCATCTAACCCCAAGACACTCCAGCCCTCGTCCCCAATGGCCGCCAACGCAGCCCCGGCGGTCAGCGTCGGCGTCGGCGTCCGCATTGGC
The DNA here is from genome assembly GCA_002973495.1 of Apiotrichum akiyoshidainum. Lineage (NCBI taxonomy): Eukaryota > Fungi > Basidiomycota > Tremellomycetes > Trichosporonales > Trichosporonaceae > Apiotrichum > Apiotrichum akiyoshidainum. The sequence continues at coordinate 46,397 of PQXP01000169.1, read as the reverse complement.
GTCGTGCTCGCTGCCGCCGCGTTTGCCGTGTCCGCTGCATCCGCCACCGAGGCGCCCCAGTCCGAGGCTCCCACCAAGACACGGACCGCGAAAGAGGAAACGGCGACCGCAGCGGGTATCGGATACTCGTACTCGAGCAGCACGATCGTGCGCGTCGCGATCGCGGCCGGTATCATTGTCGTCGTCATCTGTGCACTGCTCCTGGCACTCAAGGTGAGTTTCCAGCGATGTCTCTGCTGCATGCGCAACAAAGAACACCCTCTACCTGGGCCCGTGCATCTTGCAGCGCTGACAGCAGATCTCGACCTGGATCCGGTACCGCCAGCGGCTGAGCCGGCAGCGCGCGCTGTGGGCGATCCAGGAGAACGAGCAGAAGGCGCGCGCGTTCGAGCTCGCCGCATGGGCCGACACGCCCGGCCAGGCGCCGGTGGCGGTTGACCCAGAGACGACAAAAAAGTCGTGGTGGCGCCGCCGCAAGCACCTCGCGCCGGCCGACAAGGAGGAGAAGAACAAGATCAAACACAAACGTGGACGCACAAACGCATACGCCGTCTACGAGTGGGAGGGCACTCCTGCATGATCTACTGCGGAACGACGGCCATGACACGAACGACTTTCCCAGCGACGACCCCTGTACTTGTATCATACTCATAGCATCCGCTGCTCTGTCTAGCATGCACGAGATCCATCCGCGATCATCCCCGCACCTATGAATTGGGGTCTAATGGTTCGTTTTGTATATTGCTGCTACAGCATAATCTAAGCGGCAAACTTGCCGCGGCCCATGACGCGGTCGCGGGCCTCCTCGTACTTGGCCTTGGTCTCGGCGACGACATTCTCGGGGAGGGTGACGTCCTCCTTGGCCTTGAGGCCCGAGTTGATGAGCCAGTCGCGGAGGTACTGCTTGTCAAACGAGGCCTGGGGCTGGCCCTCCTTGTAGTCGGCGGCGGCCCAGTAGCGCGACGAGTCGGGGGTGAGCGCCTCGTCAATGAGGATGAGCTGCTTGCCGTTGGGGGTGTCGAGAAGACCAAACTCAAACTTGGTGTCGGCAAGAATAAGACCGCGCTCGAGGGCGTAGGCGGCAGCCTCGTTGTAGAGGGCAAGAGCGACACGCTCGACCTCGGCGGCGGTCTCGGCACCGCAAATGTCCTTGACCTTGTCGGGGTGGATGTTCTCGTCGTGCTCGCCGAGGTCGGCCTTGGTCGAAGGGGTGAAGATGGCCTTGGGGAGCTTCTGGCTCTCGACAAGACCGGCAGGCATGGGGATGCCGTGGACAGTCTGCGACTTCTTGTACTCGGACCAAGCCGAGCCGGTAATGTAGCCACGGACAATGGCCTCGACCTTGACGACCTCACACTTCTTGACAATCATACTCCTGCCCTCGAGCTGGTCACGGTACTCGTCGAGCGAGCGGGGGAACTCGTCCCAGGCAAACGAGGCGCCGGAGAGAGCGGCAGGCGAGTCGCCCTGGATGGAGGGGACGAGGACGTGGTTGGGGATAACGTTGCGGAGCTTGTGGAACCAGAACATCGAGGTGGTGGTGAGGGTCTGGCCCTTCTGGGAAATGCCGTTGTTCATGATAACGTCAAAGGCCGAGATGCGGTCGGTGGCGACAAAAAGGAGCTTGTCGGCGTCCTTGGCGTCGGGGAGGGCGTAAATGTCACGGACCTTGCCCTTGGAGAGGAGCTTGAGCTTGGGCATGTTGGTGTTGAGAACGGCGGTGGAGGGGCCGGCGACAGCGCCACCCTCGGCGGCGGCCTTAGCAGCGGCCTTAGCAGCCTTCTCCTTCTCCTTGGCGGCACGGAGGGCAGCGCGCTCCTCCTCGGTGGGGGGCTTGTTCGAGCGCTCGCCCTTGGGGGCCTTGACCTTGACGTTCTTGACGGCGGCAACGGGAACGGGGGCAGGGTAGCCGTTCTTCTCAGCCTCCTGCCACTCGGGCGAGGCGTCAAAGACGGCGCGAATGGGGCCAAGGAGCTTGATGAGAGCGTCAGTGACACCGGCCTTGAGGTCTCCGGGGTGGAGCTCCTCCTTGACGTAGGCGTCCTCGACGGCCTGGTACGAGGCAAAGTGCATGTCGCCGCCAAACTTCTCGGGACGGGGGATCGAGAAGATGGTGCCCTTAGGGGCACCGGCGCGGACAAACGAGCCCTCACCAGTGAACGACTCCTCGCCACGGGCACGAGCCTGGCTGTCGCGGAGCTCCTGAACAGGGACAAGGACAGTGCGGAGGAAAGCAAGGACACCGTTGCCCTCGACCTCTCCGGGAGTGCAGACGGCGGCCTTGAGCTTGGCCTTGATGTCAGCGGCCGAGTCGAGGAAGTCAATCTTGGACTTGGCGTCCGACGACGACATCTTGCCGCCAGAGAGACCAGGGACCATGGCGTTCATGAGGTGAGCACGCTTCGCGTAGCCCATGCGGGGAAGGAAGTGCGCGGCGTACATGAAGATCTTGCGCTGGTCAACACCACCGAACTGGATGTGGACGTTGAGGTACTCCTCGTCGAGCGCCTGGAGACCGGGGTAAAGGAGCGACGACATGAGGGGCGACTCGGACTCCTTGACGACATCGGCACCGGCGTGCTCGGCAGCCTTGACGGTAGTGAGAGCGTGGAACCTTGGGGTCAGCTTAGTTTTATTATCTCGAGCTTACTTGTACATGTCCATGGTGTACTTGGCGTCGAGCTGGTACGAGGTACCGGTAACAAACTCGAGCTTGTCAGTGGGGACACCGAGGGTCGAGAGGACGGTGTGAAGGAGGTGCGAGTAGTACTGGACACGGTGCTTGAGAGTCTCGTAGGTCGACTTGTTGGCGTCGAGGAAGGCGTGGAGGTCGGCGAGGAGAATCTTGACGTGAACGCCGGCGTTGAGGAAGTCGGCAATCTTCATGAGGGGCACGCAGTAGGCAATGTGGGGGCGTCCAGTGGTGGCAGTGCCCCAGTAGAGACGGGGGGTCTCACCATCGGCGAGGACCTTGCGGATAATGTCGCCCGAGGTGACCTCCTGGAGGTTGCGGGTGATGAGGTCGTAGCGCGCCTCCTGCTCAGCAGAGAGGGCGATGGTGACGGTCTCCGGCGCCGCGTTCTGGGCGAACTCAAGGTCGGCCATGATGGATATGTGTGTTTGTTGTTGTTGTTGTTGATGAGAAATGACAAGCCGAGAGGGCCGGGATAGAGATGAGCAGACGGAGGATCGCCAGCCCCACACTGGCCACTGGCGGCGAGGCCGACATCTGATCGCAGAGCGAGTCGAAATGTTTTCTTATTTCGGCGTCCCCCTTTGTGCCTTGAGAGCTTGGATCTCCCGTTTGCAGGCACTCGGCGCGGAGATGGAGTTGCTCTCCATCCACTCCTGACGCTGTTCTGACGTGCGTGCACGGGTCTATGCATCAACGCGCGCGAGTCTATACACCGACGCGCAGAAGCCTGCACAGACGTCCAAGTCCCTGTACTGCCACGCATAAGGGTGCCAAACATATTGTTATCCACCCCCACGACAGAGACTTGGCCCCGAGGGCTTTGGCTCGACCGACCAAGGCGTCGATCAAGGCTCGAGCACTTGCTCACCCCACAACCGCCGACGCGTCGTGAATACGATAGCATCATGGATATCCTCATCCGAAGCACACACACGAGCAAGTTGGGGCACAACCGCACCTCTCACTTTGGTTTCCCCGGTACGAGCTTGCCCACCAAGTAAGTACGTTCGAGCCGCCTTCAAGACGCCGCGCCACGTCTGCTCGCCAATCTGGAGTTTCTCGCGGTTGCCGAGTACGACGATGGTGTTGGGGAAGAGACGTAGAACCTCCACCCGTGATGGAACAAATAGTGGGCCAAGGAACATCGGTGAGACTATCAAGGTATGTGCGAAAGAGGTGTGAAGTGTGAGCGCCAGGCCGTGATGAGCCTCCAAGTCAGTTGCGGGTTCCCATCCGGACCAGGTCAATGGTATCGGACGTCGCTAATTGCCCACATAGTCATAGAGTGGATGCAAGCGGGCATTATGTCATCTATCCGATCCTCATACAAGAAGATTACACTCATATCACAGCTAGAGGCGCGTCATGGGCCGCAGCTCCATGTCGCGCAGCTCGACCTCCTTTGGTGGCAGCTCCTCGGCGGGCGACTCGGTGAGCACGCCGCCGTCGCTCTTTTCATTCATCTCGACGTGCTTCTCATCCTTCTCGTCACCATCGTCGCTCGGTGCGGCGTCCACCACCACAGGCGGGATGCGCGACATGGCGTCGAGATACCTCTCGGATGTCTGTTGTCAGTTACAACGGGCAACTCAAAAACTAACCTCGAGGTTCTGCCCCGCAGAGATCGACTTGAGTACCTGCCACTTGACGCGATCGTGGAGCTGGCGGCGCACACTGCGCTTGTAAAAGGTGGTAATGACCTCGAGCGGCCACTCCTTTGGTGCCGTGTCGAGCACCTCAAGGACATCGAGGTGGACGCCCTGCGCGGAGAGGAGCTCAGCGGTGCGCGCCGTGCTGCCTCCTTCGCGCATGTACGCTCCGAGCAGCTCGCGGATGAGCTTGTGCTGCGTCTGGTCGTCAACGGTGCCGCGCCTCTTATGGCCCTCGGACAGCGCGATCCAGCCGGCGAGCTCGGGGGCGTGCTGAATCACCATGCGGGCGACTTTTGGCGGGAGAATGTCGCCGCCCTGTGTGCAGTACGTCTGAGCGGACACAGAGTCGGGTAGCGCGCGCACAAGGAGCGCCAGCGCTGCGCGGTGCTTGTGCTGCCTGCCGAGCACAATCGCCTTTTCCATCACCAAGAGGTCAATCTCCGCCAGCCGCTTCCCAGCAGAGTCGAGGTCATACTCTGTGCTGCCCTGGAGGAAGAGCATGAGCTTGAGGCGCATGGTCTTGAACGGCGTGGGTGGCGCAATCTCGGCAAAGAACACTGGGTATGCCTGCGGTTCAGACAACAGGCGGTACTCGGCATCTGCGGTCAGTTGAATGAAACACAACATGACTGCTCACCAAGCTCTTCCAGGTGGTACTTGATACCATCATCCTTGACCATCACAGTTGCTTCATCGAGAAGCTTGGTCAGGAGCATGCCGTGCAGCTCGCGGTTCTGCGACTTTTTGCCAATGACCGCGTACTCGAGGTACTTGAAAGCGGCATCTTCGTCAACAAGCATGAGGTCCTGGACGAGCTTGAGGTCGTCAATTTTAATCTTGTCGCCCTTGGCGATGAGGATCTACAGGTTAGAAACATCAATCTCGTGCACCTACACTAAGGCCCTGCTGAAAGTTGCGCTTCACGAGCCACAGCGCATACGAGCGCAGCTGGTCGGGGTCCTGTACCTTGTCGAGCTCCACGACGAGCTCGCCGATAGGGTCCGGGCACATCGGGTCGGGCGTAGGGTTCTCGGCGATTCTGAGGTCAGCCTACGATACAGCAGGTGCTACTCACTCCTTCAGGAGCTCCAGAACACGGTCAGTGTGGCCCTGCTGCCTCATGACGGTGATCAGGACCGACTTGTTCTTGGCCAAGAACGGCTCGAGCTCTGACAGCGCGACGTCGTTGGTTCCCGACAGCAGTGTCATGAGCTCGTTTGTCAAGCCGGCTTCAGCTAGCAGCTTGGCAAGCGTTGTGTCAATGACAATGTCAATCTTTTGCGAGTCGATGCCGCGCGCTCCGCCCTTGTTCCTCCTCGATGTGCGCGTCTTGCTCAGGAACTCGGTGAGCATGTTCTTCGCGCTGTCGTACAGCGCCGCATGCAGCTCATCCTTCTCAGACTGCTGGTGGTCGGTAGCGTGGCGGTTTATAAAGTCGGTGACTGACGGTCAGAAGCTATCAACAGCTTTACCCACTTATGTCATCAATCGTGCTCATGTCGGCAAAGACTGGCCGCACGCCCTCCATGACCTCGACCTCCTCAGCAGTGCCGATGACCTTGCCGCGGAGCTTGGTGAACAGGCGCACAACGAGGCGAGGATCAACCTTGCCGCGAACAAAGTAGTCGCCGGCACGCTCAAAGACGGTCTCCATGAGCATGTGGCAGGCGAGGTAGAGATGCAGGAGGCGGAGTGTAGCGTTGTGAGTAGCCTGCAGTCAGCTTCGCAAGTCGCATGAGCTCACCTTGTCGCCCTCGATCTCTCCCCTACGGCCCTTCCTCCTCTCATTGTCGACAAGATCCGCTGCCTCGTCCATCTTGCGTTCAGCACAGAGGCGCTCAAGGAGAATGACCGCCGGGGTTGGAGTGAGGCCGAGGATCTTGTGGCGGCCGACAAGGAGGGTCTCCGCTATGGCAGACGAGAAGGGTGCCCGGTTGAGGTTGAGAGCCAATGGCGCGGAAAGCAGCGACGACTTTCCAGGCGACCTAATGGGCTGCTTCTTAAACTTGGGCGATGACGGCGGGGTTAGGCCCGAGCCGGAGGGAGGGTCCTCGTTTGGTGGCGTGGACATGCCTCCCTCGTGGTGGTCGTCGAGAAGATCTCCAGGCGGCGTCTTGGCCAGAAGCAGCGCAGCAGCCGATCCCGTGGCAATGCCCCACGAAGGAAGGGGAGAGGAAGACTCGAGTTTGCCGCTCAGGAGCGTAAACGGCACCTTGGTCATGCGCTCGTCGCGGACAACATCGCGGATCGCGACGCCGTACGGCGAGTAGCTCAAACCAAAGGCCTCGACGCTGGGGTCCAATGCAACAACCTGGGCCGGACGCTCGAGGTTCTCAAGCGAGTGGATAGTAATGGTATTGTTGCGCAGCAGAGCAATGATGTATCCCGATTCGACGGCTGACGTTAGCGATCGACTTCAGTCGAAGAGCTCACCAATTGACAGAGGGTGGTCGTCCCACTCCATCGTGCCGCGCTCGGGGTCGCCCTGGTTGTTCAGGAAGACGCCCATAGTGCTAGCGCCCGTATAGCTGGTGACGAGGAACTGGTTCTCGCCGGGGATGACGACGACGTTTGGGTTGGGCTTGTAGGTGGCATACTCGGGCGGTACCTGGGACACGGGCAGCAGCTCAGTCATGGACGCGTCCGAGATGTCGACAAGACAGTAAGTGAGTCCCGACGCGGTCTGCAGGGCAGCGCAGAGGTACGTCGAGAACAGCGCGTGACTTCGGGTCGCGCCTGTCAGCGGCATTTCCTGTCGTTAGATTCGTCTAATGGACTTCTCACCTTGATGATCCTAAAGCCAGTGCCGATGCGGCAGAGGAGTAGGCCTTTCCGCTTGAGAATCACGACAGTCATATCTGTGAGTCCGTCGCCGTCGTTGGCGAGATCCAACTCGTCATCGTTGAGAGCGACCGAGACGACGCCACGGATGGGGGCGAGGCCGTTGTTGAGGATTGGGTCGAGGCTGGGAAGGGTAAAGGGGTGGAGGGTGCCCTCGGTGAGGATGAAGCACTTGCTGACCTTGGGCAGCAGCACAATCTTGCCGACGGACCGGTTGGATATCTTGATCTTGTTCTGAAGCGTCCACCCTCGGTTCTGGATGTAATCAGCACTGTCCTCCTGCTGTCCAAAGTCCGAGCATACCTCGCTTGTGCCTGCGCTGCCATCGTATATCCACCACTCGACGTGGCCGTCTGTGCCACCGACATAGAGGTTGTTAGAGTATCCCTCAACGCAGCGAATCTGGGGTTCAACTGCGGCCTTTGTGCTGCTGGAGCCCGGTGGGGGCGATGTTGTGGTGGAGGAAGGCGCCGAAGCGGTGTCCGGCGGAGGCGCGAACGGAGAGTTGGTGCCCGCTGCGGCAGTCGCACGCTGGCTCACGCCTGCAGCAAACTGTGACACGGAAGAGAAAAGGGAGGTCGCAGCATTGGCAGACGTCGGGGGAATTGGGATTGTCGGTGTGAGGGGAGAGGCTGAGGGCGTGTCAGTGACAAAGGGGCGATCAGCACATACTTGTAAAGTCGAGCAGATCTCTCGAGTTGAAGAGGTCTGACAAGACAGGCTGGAGGTGGAACGGCTCCGACTCTGGTCTTGACATTGTCGTAGCTGATTTTGTTGACTTTGCTGCCGATGAAGGAGATGACAACGTCGACGACGCGAGCAACGACAGCGATGAGGCGACCCACACACTGTCCACACTTGGCCAGAAGCATCTCCGGGTATCATCCATGCACAACGTCACCGTCTGGGGGTAATCCCAACCCTCGATACATTTGGTCCCGCCCCCGGGCAAGTGGGTGGCAAATGACACGCAAATGACACGTATTTTGGTAAATGTTGAGATTTCTGTTGTGGAGGTCTCGATCTCGATGCCGATGGTTATTACCAGCAGCAACATCTCTTCTCACACCCACACCCACCCGCCATGGCCCCCACAGACGCGCGTTTCGCGCGCCTCACCACCGACCCGCGTTTCCGTCGCCCGAAACAAAAGGCCGTCAAGGCTGAGATCGACGAGCGTTTCAAGGATGTGCTCTCCGAGGACTTTGGCAAGGAGAAGGGCAAGTGTGAGTAGCGGCGCAGAGTGCAAAGTGTCCAGCTGGGCATCACCCCGTCTTGAGCTGACAGTCAGCCCGCGTTGACAAGCGTGGACGTGTCGTCTCGTCGACCCACGGTGCGGACGAGATGAAGCGCTTCTATCGCCTCAAGTCGCCCGAGGCGGAGGACGAGCCGAGGATCGACTACGCGCGTGGCGAGGGTCTCCTCGAGTCGTCTGGCTCCGAGGACGAGTCGAGCGACGACGACGCCGAGTCGAGCGACGACGAGGAGGAGCGCGAGCTCGGCGGAAAGCGCAGGGCTGTCCCCGCGTTCGTTCCCTCGGACTCGGAGTCGGACGACGACAGCGACGACGACGGCCAGCTCAAGGTCAACCTCTCCGAGAGTGAGGACGAGGCATTCCCCGAAATGGCCGACGCCGAGGACGATGAGGAAGAGGAGGAGGAGGAGGGCGTCGACCCCACCACCCGCATGGCCGCCGTCAACCTGGACTGGGACAACATGCGCGCCCACGACCTGTTCACCATCTTCAACTCGTTCCTCAAGCCCGTCCAGCGCAAGAGCGACAAGAGCGCGCCCCCTCCCCCCGGCAAGCTCCTTTCGGTCCGCATCTACCCCTCCGAGTTCGGCAAGGAGCGTATGGCCCTCGAGGACGCGGCGGGCCCCGGCGGCGGTATCTTCAAGTCGAAGCCTGGAGAGAAGAAGAAGAACGCTGGCGGCAAGCGGACACAGCGGTTGACGATCGCCAAGAGCGATGACGAGGAGGAGAAGGAGGATGAGGAGGATGAAGATGAGGACGACGAGGACGACATCGAGGAGGAGGGTGAGGACGACGACGAGGCTGAGGAGGAGGCTGAGGCGTCCGAGCTCGAGGACGACGGTCTCGACGCTGTCGTCGACAACCTCGAGATCCCCGACGATGTTTCCGAGGCCGGTTCCGACGATGTCGACATGGAGAAGCTCCGCCAGTACCAGCTCGAGCGTCTCCGCTACTACTACGCCATCGCCACCTTCTCGACCGTCGAGGCCGCCAGCCTAGTCCACAACGAGCTCAACGGCACCGAGTTTGAGCGCACCGCCAACATTCTCGACCTCAGCTACGTCCCCGAGGACATGGCCTTTGCCGAAGACGAGGTCCAGTGAGTTTCACATCCGTCTTCGAAACTGACAGCAGCGACGAGTGCACCAAGGAGCCCAAGGGCTACAAGGGCAACGAGTTTGTGACCGACGCGCTGCGCCACTCCAAGGTCAAGCTCACGTGGGACCAGGACGACCCCAACCGCGCCAAGATGACTCGCCGTGCGCTTACGCGCGAGGAGATTGAGGAGGAGGACTTCCGCAACCTTGTTGCTGCCTCCTCGGACGAGGAGAGCGAGTCGGACGTCGACATGCGCGACGGCGACGACGAGGACGCGACACCCGCCGAGGCCGCCGCCAAGGAGAAGAAGAAGTCCAAGAAGGAGAAGATGAAGGAGCGCAAGGAGAAGCTCCGCGCGCTCCTTCTCGCCGACGACAACGAGACGGGCGATATCTGGGGCAAGGCCGGCACCGCGTGGCAGGACGAGCTGGCCGACATCAAGGGCCAGGGCAAGAAGGACAAGGAGGACGTGCAGATCACCTTCCGCCCCGGACTGTCGGTCGGGGCCGGCGCGTCGGCGGTCGAGGACGACAACCTCACCTCGCTCGAGCGCTACCAGATGCGCCAGAAGGAGAAGAAGGCCAAGAAGAAGGAGAAGATGGAGCTGCGCCGCGAGGGCAAGGACGCCGACGAGGTCGAGGACAAGAGCAGGTCGAGCAAGGCCAACGACGACTTCTTTGGCGACTCGGGCTCGGAGGACGAGGCCCCCGCCGCTGCGGACAAGTCCAAGTCGAAGCGCACCCGCGAGCCCTCGTTCGAGCCCGTCGACATGGACGACGACCACGGCCTCGTCGGCGACCAGAGCCACCACTTTAGCCTCAAGGACCACGTCCAGGCCGAGAAGGCTGCCGGCAAGAAGCGCAAGCGCAACCGCAAGTCGAAGAAGGACGAGCGCGAGCAAGAGCTCGGCCCCGACGGCTTCAAGGTCGACGTTGCCGACCCCCGTTTCACCGCCATGTACGACGAGCCCGCCTTTGCCGTCGACCCCACCCACCCCAAGTTCACCGACATCCAGGCCAACCGCGACATTCTCAAGAAGACTCGCGAAAAGCACGCGGCCAAGCGCGAGGGCGCCATCGGCCCCGACGGCCAGCCGGCCGAGAAGGACCTCTCGTCCCTCGTCCAGAGCGTCAAGGCCAAGATGGATGGCCACAAGCGCAAGCGTTCGCGCAAGCACTAGATTTCCCGGATCAGATCCAGGTTCACGGATTAGCTGTATTATGCATAGTTTTTGTCTGCTAACTGCCACTTGCTACCTGCTGCTGCTAGCCTGTTCGACTGTCTGCCGCGAGCAAGTTAGCTGCGACAAATGTCCCAATCCTGATCCTAATCTGTACAAAGTATTATTAACCTACCACCGCCCCCACAGCCTATTGGAGCGAGCAGCTGTCGCGGTTCTGCGGACCGTTAGCGCCGGCACCCCCGACTTGCTGAAACTGCTGGGGTGGCTGGGCATACAACTGCTGCGAAGCGCCCGTCTGGTTCGGCTGCACGTACATCATTCCCTGTGGGCCCTGCACCAACACGGGCTGGCCAGGTTGGGCGGGGGCCCTTCCGGGGGGAAGATGCTGGACGAACTGCTGCGGGACGAACTGCTGACCAGGTTGCTGCCCTGGCTGCATAACCATTTGACCAGCTTGGGCGGGATGACCTGGTTGAGCGTACTGCTGTTGCTGGGCCTGCTGTTGGGCGAGCTGTTGCTGCTGCAGCTGTTGTTGTTGCTGTTGGTAAAGCTGCTGAAGCTGTTGCTGCTGTTGCTGCTGCAACTGCGCCTGCTGCTGGGCAGAGAGCTGCTGCTGATGTTGCTGCTGTCCCGTCTGCTGCTGTGTCACGCCTTGCTGAGCTTGCTGGACCTGCTGGGCCTGCTGGGCCTGCTGGGCCTGTTGCTGGACGCCGGGATGCTGCGGCATTCCGGGTTGCTGCTGCTGCATCATCGCTGGCTGCTGCATTGCGCCAGGAGGAAGGGAGGGCTGGCCAGTGTGCACGGCCTGCACTGCGTGGCCGGTGGGCGACAACTGCTGGGTGGCAAGGAACGGCTGTCCGGGCTGCGAATGCGTGACATTGCCGGGCTGCAGGCCGGGAGCGCCCTGCCACTGTTGACCGGGCTGCGGCTGCCCGGTCTGCTGGGCGTACTGGGGCTGCTGCTGCTGCTGCGTGTTCTGCGGCGAGAGCGACTGCCGGGCGCCAACCGGTTGGTGCATCGACATACGATGCTGAGGGTGTGGGCCCGAGTTCTGGCGGGGAACTTGTCCCTGCTGCTGTTGTTGATGGGGAAGCGGCGGGAGCGGCGCCTCCGTACGTATCTCGGGGGCGGAGTCCGTAGAGAGACGCGAGGATGGTGAGGCGACGTGCTGACCAGTGTTCTGCCGGCTCGCCTGGGAGGATGACTCCGAGGGGCAGCGCTGAGGCTGAGGTGCAAACACCTTCTGCAGAGCCAGAACGAAGAGGTCGATGTACGACCTAAACTCGGGGCTGGAGGGGTGGCCACAATCAGCGCGAGGGGGCATCAGCTCGATGTTGACTTGGCGGCCCTGACTCCAGACGGGGTCATGGTTCGCCTGAGCGACGAAGATGAGCTGGAACGCCATCGGACCAGTCTGGAAGAGCAGAGGCGTAGGCCATGGGTGGGCGGGGATCGTAGCGCCAGCCGTGCTGATGTTGATCACCAGTCGGGCCACGTTTGGCGGCGTCGCCTGGGGGGCCTGGATCTGCAGGTTGCGAATGCGAGGATCGTGCGCAAACGTGTTGACGATCACAGCCTCAATCTGTGACAGGCTCATGCAGAGCGTACCATAGCTTGAGCCAAAGGCACCGACGAGCGCCTGACGCAGCGGCTCCGGAGTACCGTTGTGACAGTCAATTACCAACATTGCACCCGACATGATGTACGCGGTGGCATCCACAAGCCACGGTGGTGCAGTGGCCCCAGACTGCATTCCAAAGGACAGTTTGGCCATGCGGTGGGAGAGAATCGCGGGGCGAGGCGCAGTGAGGGTGATCTGCTGGTTTCCAGTTTGCTGCTGCTCAACGGGTGACTGTCGCTGCGGGGCAGAAGGGCTAGGGCCGCTCATCTGTCGGGGAAGGTCTTGGACCTGAGGCAATCGTTGAGGGGAGGTAGTAGCAGTTGCGGGAAGAGGACTGCTCAGTGCACTGCCTCCAGTGTTCGGGGGGGCAGAGCCAGAGGGACCAGGCGTGCCACCGGTGTTACCAGGACCAGTCGTCCTCACCTGTACACCAACTCCAAGGCCACCAGGCTCATTGCCGCGTGATCCGAATGCGGCGTACGAGTCGTCAATCTCCTCGACCACCTCGTTGTGGAGCTCGATGAGCATCTTGATATACTCGCGTGTCTCGTCGCGGCGCCACTTTGGTGTATTCTGATGCTCGTGAATGACGACTTCCTGCGACTTGGAGTTGAGGATGACACGAATAGGCGTGTCCCACTCGGGTACTGGGCCAGGGCTGTAGTCGTACGCTAAGAGGAAACATCCGCTACCGATGACCGTGAGGTGAGGGGGCGATGAGCGGTATAGAGACTCGGACTCTGTATCTTGCTCCGTTGCATGAGTATCAGCGGGCTCGCGTACTGTGGCAGCCTGCTGGGTGGCAGCGACTGCCGCAGCGAGGACGTCCGACGGCGCCAAGGTGGTGTCGTCGTCATGCGCGGCCTGTAAGCGTGTGACAGGCGCGTTTCTCGCGATAATGGATGTCTGCCGGACAACTGTACTTGTGGGAGACGTTGAAGTCGGTGAACTGCCAGCACCAGCACGAGAGGGGCTGCGAACGACCGCCGGCGAGACGTATGGCGCAGAAATGGGCGATGTGACGTTCACGGACGCACTGGATGCGTCATAAGGAGGGGGTTCGTCAAAGCCAAACTCGTCGTGATCCGAGGCGCTAGAAGTCGCCGAGGAGTGGGATGCTGGGGTGAATGATGGCGCACCCGGCGTGCTAAGAGGCTGGAGGGCGTGGTGGGGAATGGAAGTGACAGTGGTGGAGGGTAGTGAGATTGGGTCTGGGGTTGTGGCTGCGGGTGGAGCGATAACAACAGGAGGTGCAGCCGAGGGCGTAGGGGGGGACAAGGGAACGACTGGAGGCGACATTGTCCTGGTGCTGGTGGCCTCCCGCTGGGTCGATTGCAACGACAGCGCGGCAAGGGAATCTGATACACCTGAGGTGCTCCTGCCAGCGTATTGACGGATGTCTGGTGTGCGGGAGGGTACAGGGGGGCGCGACCATGTCCTCGCACTTTGGGTTGATTGGGGGGGTAGGGATAGGCTAACACTGGGAGGGCTCGCGGTGAGAGTGGATGCTATGGGTGGTAGCTGCTGCATTGTGGACGAACTTGAGGATGATGATGATGCTGATGGGAGAGTGGATGAAGTGACGATAATGGGACGGGGGGAAGATGATGTGGGGGTTGAGGCCGACCTCTGGGCCGGGGAAGAGTGCTCTGGTGAAGTACGACGCGGTGGGGGTGAAAGTGCAGAGTCGGCACCGCCTTGTAAGAGTGGTTGCGGATTCACTAGCGGCTCGTGCTGGGCTTGTTGCGATGCCGCAAACGAATGGTCTGGCCGATAGGATGCTTGCACAGGTGGTGGTGGTGGCTGATAGGATGCTTGCACAGGTGTTGGTGGCTGCTGGGCTATCGCAACCGCAGCCACAGGGGGTATGGGCGTCTGGTACGACATTTGAGAAGGCGCCGTCGGCTGTGCTGGGACATCTGCTGCGGGCGTTGCTGCCGAGTTGCCCGTGCACGTTGGTGGTGCAGGCGGGAAAGTGTATGCGACTTGGGCTAACGGCGGGGATGACCGCGCATCAGTGACAGTTGTTGCGGGCTTCTGCTGGATCGGCGGGGCTGAGAGAGGACTCGGACTGGGCTGCGGGGATGGGGCGCCGTACGATGACGCCGCGCCGAGCGACTTTGGCGATCCGTATTGCGGGGTAGGGGGGGCACCATTGACCATGATCGGCGGGTTGGGCAGGGAAGGTAGGTCAGCTGCTGACGCGCGGCGCCCTCCCTGCGGCGGCGGCGCGACGGATGGAAGGGGCCGACCGCCGCGAGGCAGCGGCAACTGATCGCGGCCGACGACGGCGACGCTTGCTCGCCGGGCGCCTTTGTCAAAGGAAGGGGGAACGGGGAGGGGAGCACGTTTGTAGGACGCGGCCGAGGAGGGAGTCGAAGACGCGACGCCAGGATAGCTGTTTGGGCTCAGTTGCGGACCCGGCGGCGCAGGTAGGGAACGGCGCCCCTCAGAGGAGGCCGAATGGGGTGACGGCGATGTGGGCGTGCGGGGTCCGGAGAGCCTGGGCCCTGTGACACGCGTTGGCAGAGGGCGGACGTCGGACATGGCGATAGGGCTGTGTCGTGTGCCGTTCCGTTGAAGGGGGTTGAGATGGTGGTGAGTGACGAAGAGCTGATGACGGCGACAACAACAACGATGGTGAGCGTGGGGGGGGGGGGGGGGGGGGGGGGAGCTAAGCTTGGGAAAAAATATGTACACAAACGTGTCGCAGACTCTGACGCTGGCGGTTGTCCGTTTCTAAGGGGGATTATCCCAAGTCTCAGGTTACCACACCAACAACACCAACACCAACACCTCCCTCCTTTCTTGCTTTCTGTCCACATCCTCTTCGACCTCTCTCCTCCACTGCAACACTATCTCCTTCACCGACTCCACCACACACAACCACACCCACCCACCCACACACCCACACACCCATCGCGTCCGGTTCGTCCGCCATGTCCTCACAAGCAGGATACCAGCTGCTCCCCACGTCCGCGTGGAGAGTACCCCGTCCAGCTCCTCCCCGGCGACTGACATTACTCCTCGCTACGGCTGTCACCTGTGTCCTCTTTGTCGGATGGATAAGCTATCCCCACGTTTCGTACTATGGCCTTCCGATCGCCCAGATCCCAGTTGTTGGCGAGAAGGATGTTACCGGGCGGATACAGATGGACTTGGGCGTCGAGAACGGAGACGCTCGGTATGACTATGAGGGAGTGACACCCACCGTGCTCGGAGCTACCCTGTAAGTTCTTAATCCATTGTGCCGTGGTACAAAGTCCCATTGTGACGGCCCTTTCTGACTGAGCGCAGCTTCTTCAGTCGTTTGAAGACATTCGCCAAGACCCACCTGCCAGAGGCGTTGCAGACCCCCATGTTGCACTCGCTCAATGTGCACCAGCTGCCGTCCCTTCAGCCGAACCTCACCGAGGCCGATGAGCTGCGGAACCAGAAACCAATGACCCACTTTCGCAACATCTTCCAGACCGACAACAAGCCTGCGGGACCGTTGACCCAGGAATGGATTGATAAGAACAAGGCCGACGGCTGGGCTCTGGACTTTTACAGCGATGAGCGCGCAATCGAGTGGATCAACAAGACCTTCAACACCGCAGAGGAAGCACATAGCGTCAAGTGGGCGTACCACTTTATGCCCCGCGGTGTGCTCAAGGCAGACTTTCTGCGATACCTTCTCCCGCTCGTCTACGGCGGCTTCTATTCGGACACGGACGTGAGTATGACATCGCTTCTTACTACCGTTGCTGGCACTGACAGGGTCTGCAGACCAAGCCCGTGCGCCCTATTCTCGAGTGGGGAACAAGAGGCGTCGAGTACTATGATATCTCCGCCACCGATGGTCCCGACTGGCAGGCCTCGATTGCACCAGAGCCCGAGGTGATAATCGGCATCGATCTGGACGTTCACGAAAAGACCGAGTACTTCAAGCTGAACTGGCCGCAGCCATTGGGCATCTGCCAATGGGCCTTGTCAGCTGCACCCTTCCACCCGATCCTGCAGGAGGTTACCCGCCGCATTGTCGCCAACACGGAAACTGTGGCCCAGACTCAGGAGGAGACTAATGATCCCAAGTTTGCGCTCCCGGTGTTGAAGTGGACCGGGCCGCAGGCGTTCACCGATTCTGTCTTGACGTGAGCATCCATGACATCTCGCTGCTCCCCAAACTGACGCGCTTTAGGTACCTCCTGGCGCGCTACCGCGTTCCCTGGCAGCATCTCCGCGGTCGCCGCACGCCTATCCGCATCGGCGAGGTCATGATCCTCCCCATCACCGGATTCTCCCCAGGAGGTGAAAAGGACTTTGGCGCCGAGGCCTACTGGTCTGAACAAAATGTCCTGATCCACTTGTGTAAGTACCCCCGCTGGGAGTCTCCCCCGTAGCATAAGCTGACGCCCCAGTCAAGGGAAGCTGGAAGCCCGACGGCCTCTAGGTGGTCCTTCGACAAGAATGACCTCGCAAAACTCTAGATTATCACTGTACCGCCGATTAGGCAGCATAGGCAGATACCTATATGTAGCATCTACTGAACCACATTCCACCCTGGTGCTTGGGCTGTTTTTGGGCGAGATGAGGGCAGACGTCTAGAAGGCACGCTGTGCTGGGACATGTGGCTCCGAGGAACAGGAAATTGTCCAATACACTTCTACAGATACGTCATACCCGCACCGAATGAGTGGCCTGATGTGTGGGAACCGCATAGCGCCGCATCGGGCGTGGGAGCATGTCAAGAGCCAAGGGCGTGGCGCTGACCTGTGTCACACAACGCCACCGCTGCGTCAGGTCAGCCATACCTTCCAATCTCGCCATGCTCGGACTCGCACTGGTAGACGACCCTTGCAGCAAAAAGTCGGTGTGAGCCCAGCTCTCTCTGCGCGCCAATGACCGTCCTATCCCCTTTGAGCACCAATGCCAGGAGTGGCCAGACTGATCCGTTGCCGGCCTGTCTGCAGCGTCGTAGCTGGATACCGCCCTGATCACCGAGCGTGGGAACCATCAGCAGAGCGGTGAGGCTCTGGTGGGGCTCGAACACTGGTGCTAGAGGAGACTGAATCATTGGCGTGGCGCGCTGGAGAGAGGAGTTCTGTGAGTTGAAACTTAACACCTTCCCAAACCCGTCACAGGTGAAGGAGAGGCACTTGATGTGGTGGGGTCGGGAAAGGTCATGGCTACTGAGGGCAGAGATTTTTTTGGAGACCGCATGGTGCAAGCCATGTGTATGATCTCGGAGACTCTGGGCTCGAGAGTGGTTGGGTTATGCATGCCCTGGCCCGACAAACGGTGGCTTTGATGGCGAGAGCGAGAGCCGATCACAGCCACCTGGGGGCGCCAAGTCCAAACCCACCACCGGAACCATTCTTGTCCCATTTCAACCTCCACTCTGTTCGCGCAGCTTCCTCTGTTGATGACGCTGTCCATGACCACATTGCCGTCCACATCTCCCACCACCGATTCCTCACCCCTTACACCTGCGCCGACTATCCTCCGTACCAGCACCACCGACATGACGACGCCCGCATCCGCCCCGCCGCCGCTCGACATTCCGATGCACGTAAAGTACATCCAGGAGCTGGACGAGGTAGGTCCCTGCCGCCCGTCGCCTGTTGCCGACGCGCAACGCAGCTGAAGGAGAACGGACGGCCGTCAACTGCGAGCCGAGACTGACAGTGGCAGAAAAAGGACCTCGCGTACCATCTCACGGAGCACCTGCGGCTCAACGGCGTATACTGGGGCCTCACCGCGCTGTGGACCATGAAGCACCAGGATGCCCTCCCGCGCGCCGAGATGGTCGAGTACGTCATGGCGTGCTGGGACAACGAGGGCGGTAAGTGGAGCGTGGTGCGCCCACGCCGGCCAGGGGATCGATCGGCGACACGAGCTTGTTCTGCTGAGCGTCGGGGCCGGCACTGGCGCGCGCACTGGCACTGACAGCCGCAGGAGCATTCGGCGCACACCCGGGGCATGACGCGCACATCCATGCGACGCTGTCCGCCCTCCAGATCCTCATCATGCAGGATGCGCTGGAGCGCGTCGACGCCGCGCGTGTCGTGCAGTGTGAGTAAGAACGCCTTGTAGCGCCAGCTGCAGTTATCGGGAAATGCAGCTGACGGCCAGTCCTGCTGACTCTGGTCGCTCCGGACGGTGCGGTCGCTGGCGACCAGTTCAACGAGCGCGACACGCGCTTCAGCTACATTCTCGTCTCGGCACTTTCGCTCCTTGGCCGCCTCGATGCGCTGGATACTATCTATGATGGCAAGGGCCGCCAGCTCGTCGTCGATAATATTGCGGGATCGATGAACTTTGACGGCGCGTTTGGCAGCGGACCCGGCGCCGAGAGCCACGGTGCCCAGGGTGAGTCAGGTCCGCTAGAGCAAAGACACACGAAAGCGCTCGCTCCAATTCTGTGCCGATCGCTGACATCAGTCTGGGTCTGCGTCGCCGCGCTGGCGATCCTGGACGAGCTCCACCGGGTGGACTTTGACCTGCTGGGCTGGTGGCTGAGCGAGCGGCAGCTGCCGAATGGCGGCCTGAACGGGCGGCCAGAGAAGCTCGAGGATGTGTGCTATTCGTGGTGGAACCTCGCCGCGCTGAGCATTATCGGCAAGCTGCACTGGATCAACCGCGACAAGCTGTTCAGCTTTATCCTCGGCGCGCAGGATCTGGATCTCGGCACGGACGGCAAGCCGCACGGCGGCATTGCGGACCGCCCGGGCGACTGGGTCGACGTCTTCCACACCGTCTTTGGCCTCGCGGGACTGTCGCTGCTTGGCTACCCCGGGCTCAACGACATTGACCCGCTCTACTGCATGCCGGCCGAGGTGACAAAGAAGCGCGGGCTGAACAGACAGTACCAGACGCTCCCGCGCCTGGCCACCTGGCCGTAACAAGTGCTCACGGACCGTACACTACACTACTGCATTCTATTATGAGACAATAATCAGCGGTCGAGGTGTATGGAGCAGAACGAGAACTTCATTAGAACGCTGTGCATGCGCGGGGCAGGTAGCGTGATAGAAATATGGCTATCTTGTGCGAAGGGTGGAAGAATCAAACTTGTAAAGACATGGTGTTCGCTAGATGAGGCCAGTGCGAGCGTAGAGCGGTGGCGCTGGGGGCTGAGCAGCGGGTAGGAATCGACACCGCGTACTCTGTTTACTTGGTGACCCCTTAGGCGGAGGCGACTTCGCGCATGTCAGTGGCGGGGGGCTCTCCGTTCCTCCAGGCCTTCCAGCCGAGGAAGAGGACCCAGAGGAACCAGCCGAAGAAGAGGATCCACTCGATCCAGGCAAAGGCCTCGGCGGCGACGAGCTGGTGGCAGTGGATGATCTCGTGGTGGCGGCCGCAGCGGATGCCGCCGCCGATCGACTGGGTGAAGGCAGCCGCGCCCGCGAGCCAGAAGGTCCAGGTCAGGAACGCCCAGACAACGTGCGACGCAATGCTCGCAAACACGCCCATGAAGCTAAAGAAAAAGGCCATGATGTAGAGGATTGTGAAGAAGACGGTCCACCACGAAGTGAAGCTGCAGGGTCAGCGCAACGGACATGTACACGTGGGCCAGGCAACGTACAGCAGGAAGCGGACACGGTCGCGGACACTATTCGAGGGGTAGTCGTCGTTGCTGTTGTAGCGGGCGACGAGGAACGCCGTGATGGATCCCTCAATGATGGCGAACACCATGTAGATGCCCATGCAGATGGCGCCCGTCTTGGAGATCATGTTCTGGTTGACGAACTCATGTTAGCTGCAGCCTTCATTCGCGGCAACCTACCATTCCGTGGCTGCTGCGCGTGTGCGTCGGCCTCGAGTGCGACGAGTAGCGGTTCTCTGAGGACGACATTGTGGTTGTTGTTTGTATGTCGCGGAGGAGAGGAATAAGGGGTGCCGTTGGCAGGTGGCTCTTTATAAAGGTGAGGGCGTACTGTGCTGGGTCTCGGTGGCTTGTTGGTCGTGGAGTCAGCAGACAAAAGTGGGTGGGAGTGGAGAGTTCTGATATCGCTTCTCTGTGTAGATATACGTTGTCCGTGGGTATCGGTACGGACGGTGGAGTCTCGGGACTGGCGTCTGTGATCAGTCGCAGAAGCACGCAGAAGAAGCGGAGCGCCTTTGCCAGTGACATGAGCACACTGGGCGAATGACACACGGGCGGAGCAACAATGGGATGCCCTGCTCGATCCTCCAAACGCCAACGTCGACAATGACAATAGCACTGCCAACGACAATGACAGTGCCCATGACAGGCCAAATGCCACAGACCACCACTGGATTTCTGCGGTGACGTCACCCCACCACTGTACGATCATCCAACCTACGGGTGCTGTTGGTGGCGCCGTCGTCTCATTTGTGAGGTGCTGCTCGTAATAGTGACTCCGCTCGCTGGAGCTCCTGGCACAATGACATCGATGCACCACCAGCACCGCGTCACTGATGAGTAAACTAGTCTCAAGTGGCTCGGCGTCGGTCATCGTTCGCCGAAAAATACAATCTCTGCCTCGGTTCTTCCTCCGCTGACGTAAGCTGCGCTTTCCTTGATCTCTGAACTGCAGTACATTACACACTTGCCAGTCTACTCTACCAAACTATGGTCTACTGGACGCCGCTCTCCTCGCCGGGGACAGTGGCGCCTGGGGCGGCACCGGTGGCGGGGGTGGCGGCCCCCGAGAGCGTGCTGGCGAACATGGACGCCTGGCCCGCCTGTGTGGCCGCCAGCCTTGCGCGTTTGCGCTCGGCCTCGGCCTCCTTCTCCGCCTCGATGCCGGCGACGATCGCCTCGATCTCCGCCTGCTCCAGCGACTGTTGTCAGCACTGTGCCGACTGATACTACTCACGCGCACGACGCCAAAGCTCTCCATGACCGAAATCTCAATGTTCTTGGCGCCAGTCTGGACAACCTCGAGAAGCGACTTGACGGCGAGCTTGATGGCCGCGTCGCGCTCGAGGTCCTCGGTGTAGTTCTTCTCCAGGAACTCGCGAACGGTCTTGGCTGCACGGCCAATGGCGCAAGCCTGGGGGTTAGTGCTGCTAGTATCGTTGAAGCATTAGCGGCTCACCTTCCAGGCCGAGTAGATACCGCTGGGCTCGGTCATGAACAGACGGGGGACAGTGTCGTTGGGGTCAAAGCCGACGATAAGAGTCGAGATGCCGAATGGGCGGACACCACCCGACTGGGTGTACTTCTGCTGGATACCGGCGACGTGCTTGGTGATGTACTCGACAGTGACGGGGTCCTCGACGGTGAGGCGGTGCGACTGGCACTCGACACGCGCCTTGTCGATCAGGATACGGCCGTCGGCAGTGAGGCCTGCTGTCAGCTGCAGATCTAGAGGAGGGGGCTAGACGCACCAGCGAACGCGACGCAGACGTGGTCGTCGAGCATGGCGACCTTGCGCACTGTCCTGGGGTCCTGGAGCTGGAGGGTCGACTTCTTCTCAACACCGAGGACGACACACGACTTGCCACGGACACCGACCTGATGTCAGTCGACTACCTCTACACGTAGACTTACGGCGGCAGTACCGCGCTTCACGGCCTCGAGAGCGTACTCGACCTGGAAGAGCTACTGTCAGTGGGTGTCAGTACGCGCAGCTCACATGTCCATCAGGCGAGAAGACGGTAAGGGCTGGGAGTCAGTGTGCGTTCTGGGCGAGAGCTTTCGCAAATCTCTGCGAGCTCTGGACACTCCTCTGGACACTTACCGCGATCGTAGGACCTCGACATGATGTCCTAAGGATTCGAGGTTGTTGACGAGAGGAGCTGCTGCCAGAGCAAGGGGTATGCGTGGGAGTGTGGCTGTGAGGTCGAGCCAGCGGCAGGGGTGCAGGAGAGTGGTCGAGGCGGTGTTGAAGCGCTAGTTGTCGACGGGCTCGGTGGTTATAGTGGTGGTGACTGCTTATTCTGGTCTGCTCGTTGTTGTTGCGCGTTGGCGTCATGGCCATTGACGCTGGCGACTGCACTCTGTGAACGCGCGTCGAGAGACCCAGCCAGGTGGCTGCCAGCCTGGCGTTTGCGGGGATATACCGTGTGGCATACGGAGATTGGAAGTATCTCCGGGTGGCAATAGCAGGGTGCAGGGTGGAGGTCCAGCCATGGCCAGCCAAGCATTCCCATATTCCTGACAACCGCATGGGTTGCCGGCTCATGCTCCGGCCTGCACGGCTCAGGCCCACAA
Source organism: Apiotrichum akiyoshidainum (assembly GCA_002973495.1). Lineage (NCBI taxonomy): Eukaryota > Fungi > Basidiomycota > Tremellomycetes > Trichosporonales > Trichosporonaceae > Apiotrichum > Apiotrichum akiyoshidainum. Next base: position 23,887 of record PQXP01000169.1, on the reverse strand, counting down.
AGTCGGCGGTCTCCCATCGATCCATCGCGACGACGCCGTTCGCTACTGGGCATCGTTCTTCTCACTATCCACGTACACCACCGAACACCACCACTCTCCTTACACTCTGACCGACACCAAGAATGAGCGGAAATATCAGGAAGAGGGACACAAAGGGCAAGGGCAAGGCCCAGGGCGACGACAGTGAGTTCAGTCACCGAAAGTGGAATCGGCGACTTGGCTGACAGCAGCGCGTCCGATCGACGAGCAGGGTGCGTTGCTGGTGCTACTTTCCGAGTGCCGAGAGCTGATCTCTTACCACCGTATAGAGCTGACGGCGCAGAGCAGGAGCAGGTGGTCGCCGAGCTGCGCGCCAAGGCGGCAAAGAACAAGAAGACTGCGCGCACCGGTCTTGACATTCTCGTCATGCTCGCCAGCGTCATGTGCGTTTCTTGTCCCCGCACCCCCGCCCACACTAACCCCCCAGGTCCGTCCGCGCTGCGCTCCGCTACGTCGACACTGCCGCGCCGCCCTTCCTCGTCATCCTGACGATCATCCAGACCATCCTGCTCCCGCTCTCGCTCTCGCCCGGCTGGACCAACATTGCCGCCATCAAGGACGTGGCCGAGAACAAGCACCAGCTTGTCGTCGCTGTCCAGCTCGTCATCTTCCTGGGCATCTTCCTCGGATACAGGAACGACCCGTCGCTCCCGCCGCTCACCATGGTCGACTTTCTCCGCTGGGCCCTCCCCGAGCTCGTCTCGGGCGCCGTCGAGCTCCAGCGCTCCTCGGAGCGCGACTCGGACAAGAGCCTCGCCAACCTCGAGCAGCTCAAGTACGGCCTCAAGGGCGCGTAGACTGTGATACTGTGATACTGCCATGCTACTGTGTTTCTGAGCCGCGGCGAGCGGTGCCCTGGTCCTGTTCTACGTCCACTGACCCCGCGCTGACTCGAACGTTGACTTCTTATGCAATGCGACTACTCGACTTCTATAAGCATATATTTACCTCCCGCATGCTACAACTTCTTGTCCTGCTTGGTAGCGACAATCTGCGCGGCCGCGTCATAGTGCTCCGGCAGGTGCTCCTCGATGGCCGCGAGTACCGCGGCGATGCTCTTGGGTTGTCGCCACGCAAACTTGACCGGAATCGATGTCTCCGCGAGGGTGGGCCTGATACCCGCCTCTGGCATCTCCTTTGTGAGGACCTCGAGCGCGTCCGCGTACCGGCCCGCGCGGGCGAGGCACTCGACGTATGCGGCCCAGGTCTTGCGCGCCGCAAAGTTGTGGCGCCGTCCCCACGCCCAGATCCGCTTGGCGCGCTGCGGGAGCTCGGCGTAGCCGCACGTGTCGAGCACAACCGAGAGGGCGGCAGCGTAGTGCGCCTGCAGTTCCGCGGGGGCCATTGTGCCTGCGGCAGGCGCGCGGCCGCGCACAAGGTCGTCCCACACCTCCATGGCGTCCGTAAAGGCGTTGACGCTCGACAGGGCATCCATGAGCGCGACGCGCAGCGGCACGTCGACCTCGAGCATGGGGTCGAGAGACACGAGGCGGTACACGTCGTTTGTCGCCGTCATGAGTGCCTCGAGCGCAAACTCGCTCTCGGCGGCCGAGATCTTGCGCTTGTGCCGGGTCACCTTCTTGCTGAGCTGCGCGTACGACTTGAGCAGCGACGTGAGGATGGCCGCGGCGGGCTCGTGGCCCGCGCGCCGCATGTCGGAGAGCAGGTTCATGACGTAGTCTGGCGGCGCGACGTTGGAGCCGGGAAAGTCGAAGCCGATAAAGTTGGACAGCATGTGCGAAAACTGGCGGTGCGTGAACGGCTCAGCAGCCAGGGGGCAGAGGTGCGTGTACACGTCGTACGCCTCGGGGTGGTCGCGCGAGACGGTCATGTTGTCGACGACAAGATGGGTCACGTCCTGGGTCGGAAGCACAATGCCGCGTGCCTTGGCGGCGTCGGCGAGCTCGATCGCGATACCCGGCGCGGGGGGCTGGGCGCGGTCGCATGCGCGCAGCAAGGCCGCAAACAACTCCGTCGCGGCCTCGGCGTCCTTGGGGCGGTTCTCCTCCCACGTCGGCGTGGCGACCAGGTCGTCATACACCACCATTGCCTGCACAAACGCCGGCGGCTTGGCGGCACACAGCTTGACGACGAGATCGCGCGCGAGCTGCGGCGTCATGAACGGCGACCGCTTGCGGGCCGCCTGATACACTACCACCGCAGTCTCCGTGTCGCTCTGGGCCAAAACATTCGAGACGAGCTTGGCCCACGCGGGCTGGCTCGGGTCACGGCCGACGGAGCGCGCAATGTCGTCGACGACAGACAGGAGCTGGTCGGGGTCGAGCTTGCCGGACTGCATAGCAGACAGGCGGTGCTGAACAAGATACACGAACACGGCCGAGCTCATGTCGGTGCCGTACGGCAGCGCACGGATCGCTGCCTCGACGCCCTCGGGGTTGTCGCACGCCATCTCGAGCGCGATCATGCTGCGGCCCAGCTCGCGCGCGAGCTTGTGCTCCCCGACCGCAATGTCCTCCAGAGCGGGCCACGCAGCCGAAATCTCACGCGCAGCTTCGAGGTCGCCAGCCGCAATGTGCGCCGCGACGAGCTGCATCTGGACCCAGAGCCCCGGCTCCTTGTCCTCGGCGCGCATGCGGGCGACGACGTCGTAAAAGTCTGCCATTGCGTTCTCCTTGTTGCTGCCGACGAGCGGCTCGAGGAGCGACGCGTACGTCCTATCCGTGTCCTGGTGTACGCTCTTCGCGGCCTCGATCGTTTGGGCCACGAGTTTTCTGCGCGGGCCCGGCGCCGGCGTCGTGCTCGCGGCGTTTCCGAGGCTTGCCCAGGCGGAGGGAGACAGCACGCCGCCGTTCTCGTACAGCTCCTGCGTGAGCCGCAGTGCCTCGGGGACGTCACCCGCCTTGGCACAGCCGACAATCATGAACTCGTACAGCTCCTCGGTGGGCTGCACGCCATGCACGCGCTCGAGCTCGTCCCAGATGCGCTTCCGGAGCCCAGCAGCCTTGTACCCCGAGCGCGTGGACAGCGCCTCGAGAACCTCTGCGAGCTGCCCCTCGCTCAGCCGGCCACCAGCTGACACCAGAGCGGTGTAGGCCGGCACTAGGAGGTAGAGCTTGCCGATGCCGAGGGAGCCCAGCACGCTCGCCGCGAGCGCGGCCGAGTCGGCCCTGCGCTTGCCGTTCTTGCCGCTGGCGGTGGTGCTCCGGAAAAAGTCGGCAAAGCCAGGGCGCGAGCTCGACGTGTTGAACGCACGGCGCAGCTGCAGAGAGGCAAACGTGCTCGGACCGGGGCCCGGGGCGGCAGCTGCGACGGAGGCGGCCTTGGCGGGCATGGACGAGGCGAGGGCGGTAGGCACGGCCGCGGGCGCAACGCGCGAGGCGAAGCGCGCCGCGGCGACCTGGCGGCGCGCAATGGTGAGGGGGCTGACACGCGCTCTGAACGGCATGCGCGTGGTTTTGTGTTTTGTAGATAGCTGGGGAGAGATGGAGAGTCGACAGCAATGGCACCTCCTTCATCCGCGACGGCCGCCGGTCGGCATGGGCACGGGCAAAGGGTCAACAAAATACAGTGACATTCGACGCTGCCGCCATTCGCGTTGCAGAAAATGACGTGGAGTTTGACACCAACTTGACCGCCAAGAGTCAAGGACTCGGTTGTTCAAAATGTACTCTGGCCGTCTAATAGTATTGATTATCCTTTTGCCTAATGGTATAGTTCTTAACATCGGTGGCGACCTGTCTTCCGGATTACTGCATGCGCTGATCGCGACTGATGCTCCTTACTATCATAGGTGAATCCAGTGCCGGTTTCCAGCGGCTACATATGTACAAACAACACGACATGGCAGTATCTACATTCTAACCCCACTTGCGCACAGTTCCGCACTCTGCGCAGCTCCAGAAATCCATCGCGCGGGGACCAGAGCCGCAAAAGTCGCAGAACCAGCCGTCCTTGGAGGGCGGCAGCGGCGGGCGCGGAGCTGCACACACGTCGCACGCCTTTGCCGACAGAGGGTTGATAAGCGTGCAGGTACTGCAGGTCCACTCCTTGGGCGGGGGTGCCGGCTTTGCAGGCTTAGCCTTGGGCTTGGTAGAGGCAGAGGCAGAGGCGGGTGTGGAAATGGCAGTAGCTAGCTGCTTCAGTGGACGGGCGGTACGTTCTGGTGAGTCACCAGTCAGGTCAATCACTTCGGGGGAGCGCTTGCGGGGTGTCGAAGCCCCTGATCCAGTCGAGGATGTCTCCGTCATTGGAGTAGACGCCGCGGCGGACGCCCCGGTGGATGTGGATGAGCCGGACACGGGCGGAGACACATCCCCGTCCCCAGTGTCCGTCGGGTCGAATCCCACGCTCTCTTCTTGAGCCCGGCGGACCTCCTCCTCTACCTCTGCCGGCGTAGCCGTGTTGCACGTCTTGTCGTCCTTGAATCGGCGCTCTGCAGCCTGCGTCTGTTAGAGCCATTCCCCGATCATATCCGCAGTCTCCACCAGACTACGGGCGCCACATACCTCGGCCACAATCTCACGCATCGTCTTGCCGGCATGCCGCGCACTACCTCCCAGAACGCCACCGCTTCCCATGGCCTTGCGTGTCGCGAGACGCTTCTCGGCAGCGGCAAGGCCTTTGCGTCGACCCTCGTACTCATTGACGCGCACGCCGTGGAGGCGGTTGCCAGCAGAATGGAAGCCCTCCCCCTCGTATCCCTTGCGCTTGAGGTGGTAGAATTCCTCTTCGAGCTCGGCGAGCAGTTTATAGAAGCTTGCGTCATGGGGGCCGTGCTTGATGTGGGTCAGCTAGAGGGTGACGTCAGCTCTCATGTTCATGTTTTCTCCCCTGTCCGACGCGGTCCCATCTTGTACGCGCGTTCAACTCACTTCGTGGAGCATGACAAGGACGAGTTGGTCAAAGTCGTAGAATGTCGAGGTGTCGCCTGGAGGACGGAGGCGAAGGTTGATACGTTGGCCGTGGTTTACGTTGTTGCCGAGGAGGGCTGGGTTGGCGGGGAGAAACTGTCGTTAGCTGTTAAGTATGTAGGCTGTTGGAGCTCACCTCTGCGAGTGTGCCGACTTTCCAGCCCCGCTTGGTCATGATAGGCTTGACCTGACTTGCAATCTTCTCGAGAAGGGGTCTGCGATCGCGTTAGTATGACCGCTGGCGGTGGAGATTTACTTTGCCTCTTCGGAGCGCGGCCGCTTCGGGAGGTACTCGAACCTGCCGATGAGCGACATGGTGGTGGTGGTTGTTGTTGTTGTTCTCGTGGTGATGGGAGAGGCTTAGAGAACAGGAAAGAATATATATTACGAAGGGTGTTGATGGGCGCTGCGTTGAGCGTGCCCGACGGTGTGTAGCCGCTAGCGACGCTTTGTCATTGTCACAACAACATTCTGGAAGCACGGATGAGCAACCTACCTCCACCCTCGACCAACATCAGGATGATGGGGGCTACCGTGGGAAAGTGGGGTCTCCACACTCTGGACCACCGACTGGTCGACCATCCATGTCTGCGTGGGTTAGTCAAAGAGGTGGAGCCTAAGTAGAGAGGGGAGTGGAGTATATGCATACGAAATGAGTACTCTGAATGAAATACTCCCGGACTATGTACATACTCCTCCTCTACAGCAGAGCGAGGTGACGACGATTACACGCCAGAGAGAGAGAGAGAGCAGAGCAATCGGGGGGGGGCCAGGCCGGCTCGGGCGATCCAAAGGGAGACTGCTGACGCTGTCCCTCTAGATGATCACGTGACTTTAGTAACTTGATATCGTCATGGCTGGACTAATACGTCGCCCCTTTGGCCAGCCAGCGTGCGCGCCAGGCCAGGCTCTTCTTGGGTTACATGGACTGGGACATTGTGTCACAGCACATTCCATTCCTCTCTCTCTGCTGCTGCCTCTGCTGTCCTCGCTACCACTCTTTCCATCTTCGTTGTCTCTCCCCCTCTCTCTCTCTCTCTCTCTCTCCAGTCGTTCGTTCACCCCTTTCAATCAGCACTTTCCCCGTCATGCTGCTTTATCCAGTCTAACTTGCACGCCAAAAGCATCAGCTACAACGTGAGTCCTAATGCTGTCAACACGGCGTGACCACAGCCTCACGCCCCTCCCCCTGGTTTCGCTGCCCAAACCAGAATCTGGGCTGCGACACAGGCAATGTCCAACAATCCAATCGTTGCTCTGCTCGTCGTCGACAATAAGCTCCATGTCTCCTCCGCTCTTGCTCTAACACACACAGGACGCGGTCGTGCTCTCCATCTCTCATCTGCTTCATTTCGGCGTCGGAAAACAATCCAGCAACCCATTGACCTCCGCAACACCACAACCCCCCACCGTGTCCCACAATGTCCTGGATAAAGGTCTTGCTGGGGCTCGTCCTCTTCTCCCTCTTCCTCTCCTACTTTGTCCTCCCAAACGCCGCCCTCATCTTCACTCGCTTCCGTCTGCACGCTACAAAACTCTCCCCCCTCTCAGCACGCGGCCTCGAGTGGCGCTCGAAAACCCATGCCTCGCATTCTATCCCGACCCTTCGTGTAGAGCGCATATATTGGTCCTGGGGAGGCTGCGCACCAGGCAGTCGCGTGACACTCAATGTTGAAGGGGTCACTTTCCGCGTCCGCCAGAAGAAGTTTGACCCTTCTCAAGAGGAGCAGGCAACGCCCAAGAAAGTCAGTACACCCTTGTCCTCGAAAGAACCGCTCAAACTAATTCAGCAGAAAAAGGGCCTTCCCCCAGCGGTTCAGCGGTCCATCAACCGCATCGTCCATCTCATCCTCGGCAACTGGTCGCGAGTTGCCTGCCTATTCTCCATCCGCATTGCCGATGTGCGCGTCGTCCTCGAGGACACGGGCGGGGCTGAGGCAATTGTAAAGGAGATTCGCTTCGGACTCACACGATCCACCCCCCCGGCCCCCGGCCCCCCGCCTCTCGACCCCGATGAGCGCGCAATCGTCACTTCGCCGCTCTCATCCCCAGCAGTGGAAGGCGGCGGAAGCCCATTCTATCCCAAGCGCCCCCCTGCACATCGCCGCAGCGCCAGCCGTTTGGAGAACTTCCATCGGAGGGCGTCCTCCATCCACTCTACCGTTCACTCGGCAGTGTCCAAGACCGCCTCACATCTCTGGTCGCATGCCACTGGCAGCATTGTTGAGCGCGTAACGTTCACAACGTCGATTTACGATGTCTCGCTGGTGCTGCCCAGGACAGAGTCGTCGGTACTGCCCACGTCGACCATGCCGAACCTAAGCAAAAGGGCGTCCAACGGCTCGTTCACACAGGCGACGACTCCGCGCAACCCGGGCTTCCCGACCTCCCTCGGACAGCTCAACTCTTTACTCAAGCTGCGCCCATCCCACGCAGACTTGCGCTCAGAAGCAAATTATGAGAAGCTCGTCTTCGTCGAGGGTGCCTCGTCCGTCGCCGTTTGTGTCGGTTTCGGACCGAATCGCCCCCTCCTGGCACAAGACAACCTTCGTGTGGTTGCCGACATTGGCGCTCTTCACGTCAGCGTCGATGGCATTGACAAGATGCGCAACCTGGCCAAGCTCCGCCCGAAAAAGCAGAAGCCTAAACCTCCCGTCGACCCAGCGCACAGCTCGGCTTGGGCTCATGAAAGCATGCCTCGGGTAGGTAGACATGTTGGGTCACAGCTCACCTTGCAGATAATTCTCCGGGCGTTTGAATTCGCGACCCTCTCGCTCAACCAGGTGCACGTCTCTCACCTGCTGCCTGTGATGTCCCCAGGCTCGGCAACGTCCTCCACAACGGACATGTCCGACTTGCACCCCAATGGCGCTCGGCACAACACGCTATCGCTCGACTTCAAGCACGTCTCACTCCAGCTCTCGGGCTGCAACTCGAGCAACAACACGCAGCTGGCAAAGCTGTTTGGATCCAACACGGACCCGTCGAGTCTCATCCATGGTATTGCCGCAAAGCTGCAGTGGTACTCGATAGAGCTCCACTGCATCTCTCCCGGAGAGTCGGCAAAGGATCGCTCCGAGCTCATCGCTATCCGCCAAGCCGAGTTTGACGTCATCACCACCTGGCGCCCAGAAGGGTGGGAGCGAAATGACCTCCTCTTCGCCGACGATGTTAATCTGTCCGTGCTCTTGGCACGAGGAAACGTCGCGTCCGTCGATGTCGCCGGTGACCTGCAGCTCTGCGCCGAGCTCGCAAAGTCCTGGAAGCGCGACCATCCCGCAAGCCCGCCAAAGGCAAAGCAGACGCGCACCGAGCTCCCTCTCCTACCGCAGATGCGCTTCTTGCTCGACATTGGTCCCGTCTCGGTCGTCGTCGCCAACCAGGCGTCTCAGGACTCGGCCACGCTCAATCTCGGAACTGACGGTTTCAGCTTTGGCGCGCATTCCCACTACTCGGACATTGCCGTGCCCATCGGTCGCAAGGCCAAGTCGGACGCGGACTCCAAGGACGGCAGCATTGGCATCACAGTCGACTCGCCGCCTGTCTCGCCTACATCGGTTGCCCAAGGCCCGGATAATACGCTTGGCCTCCGTACCGACGCGTTTGTCAACGTTGAGCCACTGTCTCTGCGCATCTCGCTCGGATCGCGCAACGAGAAGACCTACCGCATCGCGTCCATCGGCCGCATTGAGGGCAAGCTCTCCAGCGATATTTACGGCTCTGCGACTCACGACGCCGACGGCAAGGAGAGGTACTACCTCCACAAGGAGACGCTCGACACCGATGTCCAGGTTCACTGCGATAATGGCGTTCGCATCGAGATGTGGAATACTGCCGTTATCGAGGCACTCGTGCACCTCGCAGGAATGAAGGAGCCGTCACCTCCCAAGGCGGCCTCGTCCGACCTCCTCAGCAAGATGCCTTCGGGACTCAACTTCCGTCTCTCCCTCGGCTTCATCAGCGTTTTCATCGCCCACGAGGACCCCAATCCCCACTGCGACTTGCGTATTATTCATGGTCTTTGGGTCCAAACAAGCGTCGTGCTCAATTACGCCTGCTATCGGAATCCGAACAACATGGAGCGTTCACGACATGTGATGAAGAAGGAGGACCGCGCCCACTTCCGTCTCTTCGAGGACATTGCGTACACGGCCTACCAGTATGCTCGCCACTACGAGAAGCGTCGCGGTGAGGCGGCCCTCTTCTCTGTGCTTATCACCGAGACGATGGTTCGCCCAGTCTTCAACGGCCCGCGGTTCATCAAGGCCGGCGGCACCGACAATCCCATGGCGCCAGAGGAAAGCGTGATGCCACCCCGCCCCGAAATCAACCAGGAGTTTGCTGCCTGGGGATGGAGTGGTAACAAGCGCCGCGAACCGCTCCAGAACAGGCCCTTCAGCGAGCACGCCTCCACCGCGCGGTCGTTTATTCGCATCCCGCACATGTACTTTACGGGAACGCTCCGTCGAGACACACCCGAGGCGCCGACCCAACTGGTCGTACAGTCTCGCATTGAGAGGATCCTCGTCAACGGCCAGCTCCCGGAGATCTACTGTTCCCTCCTCGCTCTGCAGACCATTCGCAGGCTGTCCTCTGCGTTCAAGAAGAAGGTGCCCCCTGTTGCGCCGACCGCCCCAGCACCTCCAAAGGCCAAGAAGCCCGACGTCACGTTCCACCTGGTGGTGCAGTCGATATGGATCCACTTTACGTTCCCTCTCGGCGAGGCCGTTTTCCTGTCCTTTTCCAAACTCGGGGTCGACAAGAATCTTCACCGCGTCCCTCAGATCACCGCCGAGCACGTCCTCGGCCATGTCCAAAGTGCGAGCTGCGAGGGCCTGTGGGACGAGCTCGGCCGTATCAAAAAGCTCCAGGTCCAGCTCGATCTCCCCCACGTCCTTCTCATCGGGGCCAAGGCGTTCCGCATCCGTATCCCGACCGCCTACCACCTGTCGCAGCTTATCCTCAACATCAACCTCTGTATCAAATCGTTCAAGCTCATACACACGAACCTCAAGAACGATGTGTTCCACCTTGAGAAGATCCCCGTTGCGGAGCAGCCAAAGCACATTCCGAACCTCAAGATCCAGGTCGACCTGCTGCACCTCGAGGCCCGCGATCACCCTGTCGAGAACCGGATCAACCTCAACAACCGCGTCGGCTTGGACGAGCAGCGTAACCGCATCCAGCTCGAGGAGCTCTTCGAGCAGAAGATGCACCTACTCACGGACCCGGGCCAGCGTAGCATGAACCACCTAACGCAAAACTACTCTGTGGCTCCCGACGAGGCGCGCTGGCGTCTCGACTGGCACATGTCGCGCAACTGGGTCAAGCGCATCAAGAAGGCTCGCGAGTACGAGCGCCGACGCGAGGAGCTCATGCAGCGCCCGTTCAAGATCTCGCAGGACACGAAGTTGCCCATTCATCTCCTCCCGCTCGAGCAGTACACCCCCCTGTTCCGTGCAGCCTTGACCAATGTCAACGTGAACCTCGCTCCTCCCAAGGAAGACCGTGCGCAGCTGATCAAGTACATGGCCGATGTGTCCGAGACGTCATTCGCAGACGATGCCGAGTTTTCGCTCATGGTGCCGTTCCACCTGGACTGGACCATGGGCGAAGGCAAGGTGCTACTTCGCGACTATCCCTTGCCCCTCCTGCGCATCGAGGCGGCAGAAAAAGGCAACAGTTGGCGCGTCCAGACCCTGTTCATCATTGCCGAGGAGCTGCCGCTCAAGAATGTTACTGACACGTGCCTGTTCTTCCCCGTCGAGGTCCTCCCCGCGCAGTGTGGCCACCCGGATGCTAAGCCGCTCTGGGTCCAGATAGCTAAAGCTATCAATCCGGTCAAGACGTACGCGCGCCCCGAGGTCAATATCTACACCAAGGAGGCGACAAAGATCACATGGTGCAACTCGTACTCGCCAGGTCTCACGGACGTGGCTCGCATGTTCGACCGCCTCACAAGCCCGCCGCGCGACCCGTCGCCCAAGCCAGGCTTCTGGGACAAGATCCGCCTCGCCCTGCACTGGCGTGTAAGGATGAAGTTTACCGGCTCGGTCAGATTCTACCTCAAGGGTGAGTTGCCGGTTCTCGCGGACGCTAACTCTCGCAGGCTCGACGAACCCGTATTCGGTCAGCGGATATGGCTCGGGCTTTGCTCTCGTTCTGCGCCGGAACGTGGTGATCGAAGTCGGCCAGCACAACGACCAGGGAGAGCTGATCCAATTCCTTGCCGAGGAGTTGTTGATCACCATCCCCGATTTAGGCTTCTTACACGACGCTGCGGCTGTTGGTATCGATATCGAGTCGCCGTTGGCTCAAGGCGATGCTGATCGCGCGATCATAGAGCGCAGGAGCCGCAAGCCGTGTGCCCGATTCTTGAACGGTATTCGCTTCGGTCTTGGGTTCAAGTTTGAGCGCACATGTCGCCCATGGACCTGCGACAAGGGCTGTGGCGAGACTGACAACCTTTTACATCGCCAGTGCCGCATCACAGAGTTCAAGCCTCACAACCAGGTAACTCTCCACGCTCCTGACGCGTTCGAGCGCGCAGAGGCCCTTGCGGGGCACTCTGTCGACTCGTACGAGGGCTTCCGCTCCGACTACATCCACTTTTCGGTCTCGCTCTCCGCCCCTCGCGACGCCGATGCGACCGTCCTGCCCGCCTCGGATGCCATCACCCACAATAGTATGCACCTCAGCCCCAAGGCCTTTGCGCACTTCTTCAACTGGTGGGGCCTGTTCTCCTCCAAACTGCCGGCACCTATCCGTACCGGCAAGGCATTCCCTGACACGCCCGTCACGGCAACCAAAAAGTTTGGCAGGAGCTTGGCCACGATCAAGTACGGCTGCGACCTGCGTCCCGTCTTCCTGTCGCACATGTACGCGCAGATATTGGAGGAGCTATGGTCCGACGGCCGCGCAGAGTACCTCGGCGTCAAGATGCGCACGCGCCGTATGCGTATCGACGCGCACCAGCGCATGCAGGAAAAGCGCGACTGGAACGAGCAGCTCAACCGTGTCAAGGTGATAACCCACAAACCGTTTTACGCGGCAGACTTGCTGTTTGACGATATCCAGGTTGTGGGTATTGTTGCCGACTTTGACGAGGCCCACATCACCCCGGATGTCGACAAGGCTGAGAACGCGAGCAAGCTGCCCAAGGCGTCCGAGCTTCCCGCCGACCTCAGCGTGTGGTTCAATTACTTTGACTTTATCGACTCGGACCGCAAACCGTTTGACCGAGACCCGCGCATGGACATTGTGTCCCTCGGCGACTGTCCGCATGTGTACCTCGCACGTCGCATCAAGGCACGCTCTACAATGCCGGATCCCGACGACGAGTCTGTCGACAGCGACATGGAAGCGAGCAAGTTTGGCCACGAGCAGACGCACGTCTGTTACCTTGGCGCCGCGCAGGGCATCGGCCCCGTTCAGCAGCAGGTCACGAACAACCGTATCCAGGAGCTTTTGGATCTCCTCCAGAAGAACCCCGAAAGCTGTGACGTGAACGACTCTGAGATGCTTGACACGATCCAGCACCGTATCAAGACTCTGGAGAACCATATCGAGGACTTGGCCTGTCGCGAGCGCCGCCAGCTTGACGACAACACGCTCGAGCCCGCGGACGACCATCGCCCGCCGTCGCTTGATCAAGATACTGGCGACCCCTGCGCACACACTCTTCACGTCCACTGCCCGCGTCTCTACATTAACAACGCGTCGCGCGACATTGTGTTCAAGTACCTTCACTCGAGGCACAACCGCCAGAAGGAAGAGTACATTACCTCGCACGCCTCGATCCGTGGTCTGCGCGATGGTATGAAGCGACGCTTAGAGAGGGATAAGAACGGCCTGAACAAGGACGACCTTCCGCACGACCTCCAGGGCGAGGAATCTGGCAGGCAGCTGCTGGAGACTCTTGAGCTTGTTCTTGGCGGGGACATTTCCCCACACTTCAAGCTCCCGCCCGATTTCTTCAGCGATCGTATCGACCACCGTCGCCCGACTATCGGCCTGCCAGCCGAGTGCACGATTCACCCCTCGTGGCGTGCGCTTGTCATCAAGCCTCAGATCTCGCTCCGCAGCAGCGCCGACGAAGCCGCAGTCATCCTTGTGGCGGTGGAGGAGATCTCGTTCCAGGGCTTTGCCATCAAGGATGTTGCTGGTCTTGACCCTATCGCCATGGACGTGCTGTCTCGCAACTACATTGCGCTGCGTGGCCTCCAGGCGTTCTACCCGTCAAAGAGCACGCTTGCCCGCACGTGTGCGCCGGATATCAACACTGGCAGGCCGTCACCCGACTTCCTCCCCCTCGAGGTCTTCCTCGACGTGCGAAGCGAGACGACCGACTATGACCGTATTGTGCTCAAGACCGACATGAGCATCAGCATGGATCGCTTCAATAACCTCCGAGTGCCCCGCGGCCTCGATTGGCCTGCAGCAACAACGGACGCTGGCGAGCCTATTCAACACCTCCGCAGGCACCAGAACGCGACCAAGATCAGTGTACCGATGCTCACCATTTCGGCGCGCCCCAACCACTACGCTGCGCTCTTCTACATTGTCACGGACCTGATCAGCTACCACGACCCACAGGAGGAGAAGCGAAACGACCGCATCAACAACTTCATGTACAAGCTCGACCAGCGCGACCGTGACCCCCAGCAGCTGCTCGCGACCATCTTCCTCATGCAGCAGCACATTCGCAGTCTCGTCGAGCTACAGCGCGGCTACGAAGCCAATGTCGATTTACTCACCGAGGACGGCAAGCGTGAGCTGTTCCGCATCCGTGCCGACCTACTCCACGAGTGCGACGCGCTGTCGACGGTATTCGAGGTCATCAACCTCAACCGCGCCAAGGACGACGCGCAGGCCAACGCCCGCACCCTGTCGCGCCTCGACTTCCGCGCGGGCAACGTTGCCTGGCACATGCTCCGTGAGAACGGCGACCCGCTCGTCAAGTTCAACATCAAGCACACGCTAGCGTCACTCGAGAACAACCAGGACGGCTCGACCGATAGCGCCATGGTTATCGGCGACCTGCAGGCCCTCAACAGTAACGCAGATGCCATCTTCCCCGAGGTGCTCTCTCGCTGGGACAAGGACAAGTCGTCAAAGAAGAAGAAGATCACGCCGTTCGTCTCTGGTATGCTGTGCCTTTCGGAGACAGTCGCGGGCATTGGCATCATCCGCTCGTTCTGTATCTTCCTCCACCCGATCCGCATCCGACTCGAGCAGGAGGTCGGTTCCGCGCTCGTCGACTACATCTTCACGGACCGCACGAAGCGGCGCCGCGAGGACAGCACATCGACCCCCGACTACTCGCTGAGCCGCACCCAGTCTAGTACCACCATCTCGACCCTCGCGACGACGCATACTGGCCGCCCCCGCCACAACGCCGCGGAGAACAGCCATCTGGGCGACAGAGACTCAGACGTCGACGCCGTCGAGATGCGGCAGCGTGCCAAGACGAACCGCACGTTCGTCTCGATCGTTGTTGGATCCACTGCCTTTGTGCTCGACTATAAGCGCGACGACAAGCGCAAGCACCATGGCATTGTGTGGCCCGAGTGCGCCGACTTCCGCCTCACGGCCCCGCGCTTCGAGTACCACAACGAGATCCTGACGTTCAAGGAGCTGTTCGACAAGGTCAAATCGGACATTCGCTCGTCAGCATGGTCTCAGAAGGGCGACATTATCAACCAGGTCTTCAAGAAGACGTCCATGTTCCGGTCCAAAAAGTCGCTGCGGCAAATCGCCGGTATCAACACCGACCTCAACACGTGGTCGTCCTCGTCCAAGAGCGGCCGCTCGGCCCCCAAGTCGCCCCTGCGCTTCACTGCCGTGCAGAACACGCCCGAGGCAGACGAGATGGGCGGCTACGCCGTCCCGAGTCCTCCACCGGGCGCCACGTCCCCGCAGCCCGGCATCTTCCGCTCGCTGTCGCGCAAGTCCGAGGGCAACGGCGCCGCTTCCACGTCGACGTCCCCGCAGGTCAGCCGGGACCGCCGTATTTCTGCCGGCTCGACAAAGTCCGAAGCAGACGAAGAGCACCACCGCGGCGGCCTCCTCGGCAAACTCATGAAGCACACCCACCACCACCACAAGAACGACCACATGGAGGTTCTGGCCGATGATGTGAGTGCAGCTGGTGCCTTGTCAACACGTTGAAGCTGACAGGCAGGAGGAAGAGCCACGCGAATCTTCCCTCGAGCTCGCTGGTAGCAGCGGCAGCACCAGCAGTAATGGTCGCAGTTTCTCGTCGCGCGGAACGAGCCTCCCTCCGCAATAGACAAACCGAATCTGAACTGAACGCAAAAGGAGGAGCCGATTTGTGTCAGTGTATCATCGTTGTAGCTATAATCTGCATTCGTCCAGACTATCCAGACTGTCCCGACAACGTCAAATGGGACAGGACCCACCTTGTTACCCACAGCCTCCCACTGATTCATCGCCATAAGAAACGAGGCCACAATGCGCTCAGTGCCAGTCTTCCATTCCCTGGTTTTTGCACCCGGGCTATTCTCGCACTCAATGCTTGGCTCCCGTCGTCTGTAGAAGCAGATCATTTCAGGGAAGATATCATTTGCCCTGTGGCAGCACTGTGTGTCATTTACTGTCAGGCAACCTTGTCGAGGAGCAGCCCCTTCATGGTGAAAGGTGCCTGCAACTGCCGTGTCGATCTTAGACGAGGGCTGTTGCCCATATTGGCCGAGTCTGCCGAGTGAGGAGAAACATCAAGTAGCAGCGCCCGCACCTCTAGCCTTCGGGAGCAATATCACTGTGGGTCTTGGTGACGTCGGGGGCTCTGGCACTAGTCTGGAAATAAGTGGCGTCTAGCCGTCTGCTGCATGTCTACCATGGCTTCTCCGGTGTTTCTGAGAATCCGCCGCTTGCAAACAAAGGGGGGCAGACTGTCCAAGAACAGAATGTTCACCTCTTTACAGCAACTGAGACAGCCCTTTGTACCGGCGCCAAAGGTTGCGGATCAGCACTTCCAGGTAAGATTGCCCTTGCTGGCGTTGAAAGTGGTGGCGCTGAGCTTGGTGGCGCTACCCGAGCACTTGCCGAGGGAGGTGATGGGGAAGCCGAGCTTGTTGATGCGCGAGCCGGGCCACTCGGAGGTGGTGCCCTTGTTGCCGAGAAGGATGCGGAGCTCGGGCTTGTTGGAGAGCTTGTCGGTAAACGCCAGGTACAGCTGGAGGCCGCCCTTGAGGTGGACGCCCTTGTCGTCCGAGCAGAACGTTGTGGCAGGGAGGGTCATGGGGCTGCCGGGCATAATGTTGCGGATATCCAGGTTGAGTTTGCCAGAGTAGCCGCGACCGTTACCACCCTTGGGAACGAGAAGGACCTCGACGTGGTACTGCTGGAACACACGTGCAAAGCCGGTGTTTGCAATGGTAAGCTTGCTCCAGCCGTTGGCAACGTTGGTAGCGGCGCCAAGCTCGAGGCGGTACCCGAGGCGGGCGACGAGCTCATCGAAGCAACCCTGCGCCTGCCAAGCTTCGTTGAAAATGTCAACCCAGTTGTTCATGTAGACCCAGGACTCGTTGGCCGAGCGCTCCAGGGCGGTCTTGCAAGACCAGAGCGAAGGGTTGGCGGCGTCCTCGGGCGAGTCGGGCTCGCATACCTCGCCACCGCGAGGGACGTAGAGGGACTCCTTGCGGACATAGACATGGTCGGGGCCGTTGGGATCCGTCTCGCGGAAGGTACCAACGTCGGATGGAGAAGCAAGGTAGCAGTCGTCAAAGTGGCCGATACGGGCACCGGGCTGCTGAGTGAACTTGTTGCTGTCGTTGACTGAGACCGCGGTACTGTTTCCGAGGTACACCTGCTTGTATTGGGGGGTACGCAGCTGGATGAACGAAGTGGCGGGGGTCATTTCCAGCGACGCCTTGACGACAGCGTTGCGCATAACCCACTGCGCAGGGGTAACGGTTCCGTCGTTGCCAAAGTGCGTCGTGTACCAGCCCTCTCCCCAGACACCAATCTATTGTCAGCGCCGCACATTCATTGGGCTCACAAATCCGAGCTGGACGACAAAGATAACGTCGGCAAACTTGGCAAGCACAGGCTTGAGCTGGTTGATGTGCTTGACGAGCTTGTTGACGTCGGGCTCAGTGTTGACGGTGAGGTCTTCGGGATTGTCGTTGTAGGCGAAGCGAAGAGCCGACTTGACACCCTTGTCACGGTGAAGCTGGAGGGTCTTAGTGATGGAGGCTAGCTCTGCGGTGGTGATTGGCGACCCATCGGCGCGCTTGTCGAGGTAGATGTTGGTCTGCATGATGACCTTGTCCTCATCAATGGACCCCTGGAGCGTCGACGCGTCAATATGCTCCTCAGCAGCTGGGTTCGAGAGGAGCTGCTTCTGGAAACCCGAGAGACCACGGGAGGGGTTGTGGAGCTTTGTGTACTCGACGTGCGAGAGGGGCTGGTGGTACGTAGCCGCGGAGGCCTCAAGACCGTGGCAGGCCAGGAGTGCGAGGATAGCGGCAAACTTGATCATTGTGGTTGTTGAGTGGTTGGGAGAGAACAGTCGATGCTCTTGGGTGTCAGTACAAATAGCTCGCCAAGAGGGCCGAGACCAAGGCCATGGTCGAGCACTAAAGTCAGTACTCACCTACCCGACATGTAAGAGGTGCCGACGCCACGACCAACCCGCCTGCAACTGACAGCCTTAGATGGCCTTGGCGTTGAGATCCATCCGCAGTGACAGCACCACATCCGCTCACATCCCCTCATGTGTCGCGTCGGGTTCTTGAGATGATCGTCGCGGGTGCCTTACGATGGAACACTGATCCGGATAATAATTTCATCCTGGCTGATTGAGACTTGTCCGCTTCAGCTGAACTAGCTCGCGGATGGATCGATCTCAATCCTCGGATTTAAGATCAGCATGGCACTCGAAGCGCGGCGATATCTGAAGGAGTGGCAGCATGCCTCATCTTGTTCCCCGTCAGGGCATCACGAACGATGCTGCATGATGTGCATTCCTCCAGACTATACCGCCGTCTATTACAGTTTTATTGCTTGGACCTTCCAGCTTAGAGCTTGCCGCCCGAAAGAAGGCTTCCGCCGTCGATGGGGATGATGTTGCCAGTAACCCACTCGCCGCCCCGGGAAGAGAGCCAGATGCAAGCAGCAGCGACGTCCTGAGGAGAGCCAATACGGTTGGAGGGAAGGGCACCAGCGATGGCAGCCTCAGCAGCGTCAAGAGTGGCGGCCATCATCTTGGAACGGAAGGGGCCGAGAGCGAGAGCGTTGACGGTAACGGAGCCGTCGACAAAGGCAGCAAGGTGGCGGGTGAGCTGGTGGAGCGCAGCCTTGGAAGACGAGTAGGCAAAGGTCGAAAGGTTGGGGACCGAAACGCCGTTGACCGAGCCAATGTTGATAATGCGACCGACACCGTCACGCTTTCCGCCCTTGGTGATCAAAGGAAGGAGGGCCTGGGTGAGGGTGAAGACACGCTGGACGTTGAGGGTAAGAACCTTGGTAAAGGCAGAGTCGGGGTACTCGTCAAGCGAGGCTCCCCAGTTGGCGCCAGAGTTGTTAACGAGGACATTGAGGACTGCGTGTTAGTAAACGACAAATAGGATAACATGTGATGTAGTTGATGAAGTGAGGAGGAGCAGCTCCCGGGAGATGACCAGGATCCAGCTTCATCTCGCGGCTGCTTGGCTTCACACATCCCTAGTCTCCACACCCATTCGCGTTCGCCCGAGACTCAAGTAGCATCTCCGTACTCACCCTCCTCGCGCGACTCGATCTCCTTGGCGAGCTTGATGCAATCGTCGTACTTGCTGAGGTCGGCCGCAAGACCGATGCAGGTACCGGGGCCCTGCGCGGTGAGGCGATCAGCGGTGGCCTGGCACGACTTGAGGTCACGCGACGCGATGTAGACCTTGGCACCGTTGGCAACGTAGCCGGCGGCGATCTGGTGTTAGTCGTGGGCTTAGATGTGTGGATGTGCGTTGCGATAATGAGGACCGAGCGCAGCATCGAAGCTGCAGGGGATCTGTGCCGGCCGCATTGTAACGACCACAGGAGCACATCGCAGCTCGAAGAAGCAGAACAGCTCGGCAGACCGTCCAACTTGTCGCGTCCTCGTCGTCTGATCGTTGAACTAACCATTTCTCCCACACCTTTACCGCCGCCAGTAACGAGCACCACGCGGCCCTTGACGTCGAAGAGAGAGGCGGAGTCCATGTTTCTTGAATGAGGATGAAAGAAAGTAGTGTCGTGAGGGGATAGTTGCAAACGACAAGGTTGTCAGGCAGCTAAATAGGAGGTCAGCCGAAAAGATGGTGGGGTACCCCGCACTGACCGGGTACTTAGCCGGGGTTTAGGTGCGGGGGTGGAGATTTCCGCCCACCAGGGTACCCTCACCGTAGAACGGCCAGCGACCATGCACGACGCCGGCGAACACTTCCTCCCCTGCAACGTGCCCGGGGCCGAGGAGCGCGGCGTGCCTATAAGCGGCTGGGGCCGCGTAGCTGGCCAGAATCGCAACAGAGTAGGTTCCGCCTGGATATCTTATCGAATGGCGCTTCCTCGGCCGTCATGTCGGAGACCGACGTCAAGAACCCTTACGGACGCGTCGTGTCCGAACTGGGCACGTCCGCGGCGGTGATCACCACAGATAATAAGGATATACGGAGGGAGGGCTCACACAGCGACACTCCTTGGCTGTCATGTTCGGATCCCCTTACTAAGTATCTTTCTAATCTGTACAGAAGCGGCCGTCGCCGTCTGTCGCGTCGGACTCCACTTGACAGTTAACGAAATGACGCAACAGTCCGTTTAGCATTGTCCGGTGTGGACCCACCTCGCGCTTTCATAATCCCGACGAGGTCCGTGTCCACTGGCAGCGTGTAGCTTGCTCCTGCATTCCTCAGTGTTGCCTGCGGTGAGCCAACCTAGTCGTTGCGCATGGGGCCGACGTACGAATTGAACTAAGTAGGCTACCACGCGGGGCATCAGGCATATGGCGAGGTGGGCACGGTGGTGGTCAGATCAGGTGATACCCCCAGGATGGTTGCAATCGGTGTGGGACGCTGGCTCGGTGTCTGGAGCACATCTGCCTCCCTTGTGGCACACTAGGCGTGAACGTGTCAGTAGGACCCAAACACCGTCCATGAAAGCTGGTCAGAAACAAAGGCTGTGTGCAAGTCGCACGGTGTGTAAATCGCAGCTCGCTGTCCCACGTCTCCGGCATCTTCTTGGTCTCCAAACCCCAACAAGTCGCTGATGGCCCGCGTACAACGCGGCCACACTATGCGGTTACTCATGGACGTCCCCAGTTGTGGTATTAGTGTCTTGACAGGTGCTCTTTTGCTTTGTCCCTCTGTTCCTCACGCGAATGGAATCAATGACGCGCCTCATGAGACTTGGGTGTCAGACTTGAATGACATGGTCAGGTCGCCGTGTCGATGTACAATTAGCCTTTTGGGTTCATGCTTCTCGGAAGCACGCAAGCCACTACGAAGGTATTCAGTCAATCAATCAACCCACTCTTGTGGCGAGTACAACGAGGGTGCTGTTTGAAATCGCTAGACGAGTATGGCGCGCGCCGAACCCCCGAATACCGCGTTGTGATATGCTTGCTCTGTGGAGCGCCGGCCAACCAGCCGAAAATCACGGCGCACGCTGGACGAGTTGTGACGTGAACCCAGTCTGTCACCTGGTCTGTCTCGTGCAGATGCCCGTGCATCACTGGATGAGACCAGGCATAACGTCTCCTGGCAAGAGCATCAAAACATTGCTGGCACGGGATCTCCCGTGTTCCGTGCCTGTCCTCTTCAACTCTGTTCAACTCGGCTACTGCGAACATGCCTTGTTGATCGAACCTCGGAAGAGCAACAACAATGTTATATATACAGCTTACTGCGTCCGACACTCCATAGATCAACGCCCCTCGAAATGCGCTTCAACACCCACCTCTGGGTCGCCCTCGTGGTGGCTTTCTTCGCTCCGTTGGCGGCAGCTGCCCCTTCGCCTATCGTAGGACGTGATCTGATCAGCGGTGTCATCAACAATGTCGTCAGCACCATCATTGGCGGCCTCGCCGACACCTTTGCCGGGACAGGCTCACTCTTCACGGTAGACACATACATCTCGCCGCCCAATGCCGGAGGCAAGAAGTTCAAAGTCACTGGCGGTCGCTGGCTAGGATACAACTCGTGGATCGGCATTCCTTATGGCGAGCCCGGTATGTTGCACGACGTTGCAATTGGGCAACACACTGACAATGCCAGTAACTGGCACCAAGCGTTTTGACCGCCCAACCGCCAAGGTCTACACTCAGGATATCAAAGCCTTGGCCTTTGGGAAAGCATGCATTCAGCCCAAGGCCCTCCTTGATGGTGCCGTCGGTACGTTTCCGGTGAAAGTATTTCGTGACCAACAACTGACAATACAGGTCAAAGCGAGGACTGCCTGAATCTCAATGTGATCACTCCCGAGGGCGCCTCCAAGACCCCAGGCAAGCTGCCCGTTATGGTCTGGATGTAGGTGCCCTCCATGGCCCCAATACTCACAGCAGCTATGGAGGCGGATTCTCAGGTGGAGGTGCATCCTACTACACCGCGCTTGTGGCAAAGGTGCTCGAGCAGTCCAAGAAGATGGGCACCCCCGTTATCCATGTTGCTATGAACTACCGCCTCGGTGTATATGGTTGGGGTCTTGGAAAGGAGTTTGCGGCTGAGGGACTCGGTAACAACGGTCTTCGTGACCAGCGCCTTGCTATTCAGTGGGTCCGCGAGAACATTGCGAACTTTGGCGGCGACCCCAACCAGATCACGCTGTACGGCGAATCGGCCGGCGCCATCTCCACCCACCTCCACCTGCTGGACGAAAACAACACGAACCGTCTGGTTGGCGCGATCATGCAGTCTGGCAGCGCTTCCTCTCTCCCTATCAGTCCCACCGGAGAGTGGCAGGACCCCTTTGACGACCTCGCAGGATTTTTGAACTGTGGAGGTGCCGCCAACAAGCTCGACTGTGTCCGTTCCGTATCTTCCGATGCCCTGCGCGCAGCCCAAGGCAAGGTCTACGATATGGACAAATACAAGCAGGGCACTATCTCTGCCGTCTGGCGCCCTTCCATTGATGGCGACCTCGTCAAGGGCTCTCCCTACCAGCTGATCTCCCAAGGCCGCTGGGCAAAGATCCCCCTCATTACTGGCACGAACAAGGACGAGTGAGTTTTCTCGCAGTTAGTTGGACAGTTCTGACGCGCGCAGGGGAACCCTTCTCATTGACGAAAATATCAAGACCCAGGACGAGGTTGTTGCGGATCTGCAGAAGGCGGGTCCTAGGAAGTTTAGCGACGCGAGCATTTCCAAAGTGCTGGCAGCCTACCCTCACGACCCGTCTCTCGGCTGGTGAGTAGCGAGCATGTGGAGAGAGCACCAGTTGACGTACTGAGCCCGTTTGACACTGGAACCAAAGTCTGGACCAAGACTGTCGCGTTCAAGCAGATGGCCGCAATCTTCACCGATGGTGTCTTTGTCGCAAAGCGTCGTCAGTTTGTGCGCACAATCAACCAGCAGGGCTTCAAGAACTCCTGGGTGTACACCTTTGAGGGCACTATTCCTATCCTCCCCGCTTACTATGGGAGTACACACGCTATTGAAATCGCCTACACCTACGGCGTCGTCGCGCCGCTGCTCCTCTTCTGGAGTCTTGAGGACCAAAAGGTGTCTACTCAGATGATGAAGTACTGGATCAACTTTGCTGTCAAGCGCGACCCCAACGGAAGCGGCCTCCCCGCCTGGCCGACTCACGACTTCCCCAGCAACAAGAACTCGATGTGGTTCAAGCCAGGCAAGGTCGGAGTTATCCAGGACGACTACCGCGAGGAGCGCGTCGCCCTCTTCAACGACCCCGAGTTTTCGGCAGAGATGCAGGCCTAGCCCCGTGGTTCGGCTCAGGGTTCTGACGGTGTGGCGTGTTCCGTTCGGACCAGGGAGACGAACGGAATGTTCTAATAGCCATCTACAACCAGCTTTAATGCCAAAATTGATCGTTTCCGGGTGCGTGATGGAACAGATGGCGAGCAAGGTGGCAGCAGCTCTGGCAGCTGTGGAGCTGTGGAGAGGAAGCAGTACGGGACATCGCAAGAGGTAGCGAAGGATTGAAAAAATCCTCAAATGGGGCAGTTGTCGCAAGCACCTAAGCCAATCACATGTTCCCCGAACGACGTGCTTCCTGACAGCAGCTGGCGCATGTCTTGGACCTCGCTCCTGCCTCCTGAGCGGTTCTCGATCGTGATTTCCCAGCTCCGATAGTGCCAGCTCCGCCGGAACAGCCCAGCTCCTTGATCCACACAACCTCTCCCCACACACGCACAGCGGTCGTTTGTCAGGGCAGGTCCACAACTGGTGGCCGTTGGCACTCCGGCTCACATGACAATAGTGTGGCCACGAGAGTACGGACGGAAACTTGAAGGCTGTACCTCGCTGACCCTCTCAAGGTTGTCGTCAGTCCTCGCCCTGCCATCAGCGGAATAGAGTGGAGGCCCTTCGACTGTTGTTGACCGAGATTGACATTGAGGAAGCAGTGGTGAACGCCACTGCTTGCTTCACAAGTCGACGATCATCCCTGTTTTATCGGATCACCGCTTCGCTTCTCAGCGCACTGAATGGGAAAGGCGCCGCTTGCCGTTCAGTCCATTAGTTGCGGTAGAGAGTTGGCATTTGGATTAGGCATGCTCAACAAGCGTGCTCCGGTTGCTATCAATACCCAAGCCTCAAGGGCGAGTAGGACCCCGAGGAAAGAGCACAAGGGCCGAGGTCACTATCTTGCCACGTCCCCGTGTGATGATGGGAAAGTGGACATGACACTCGCTAATGCCCCCACCGAATGATCTGACCGATGTCATACTGAAAGGACCCCGAAAGGATCAGTCGCCCCGAGGATAGATGACACGGACTGGATCTCTTTGCTAGGGATGGAGCCTCGAGGCCTCGAGCGCTGGG